>BPLR01017710.1:0-103367 GCA_021605095.1 Caerostris extrusa | reverse complement strand
GTGACTTGAAGATAAGCTACGGACGCGGAGTAACACTACTCCCTCAACGCTCTACGATCCTATGAGACCGGGACCTACGGTTTAAAATGGATTCCGAACCACTCACAAAATACCCATGGCACCGCCGGGATTCGAACCCGAAACCTGTGGTACGGAGCGCAAGAGCGCTAGTCTCTCTCGGCCATTCAGGTCCTCTCAGTGTAATGGTAGATACAACTATTTCTATGAAACTTCAAAAAGAATCGAAATTTAAAACCACCTTAAATAGTATATATATATATATATATTTTTTTTAATGACAATACCCATTTTGTGCTTTTTTTTATTTCAATCGTGTGTTCATCGCCCTAGATCATCTTAAAAAAATTTTTTTTTTTCCTCAGACAATATTTTTCATTATTATTTTTTTGTTATATATATATATATTTATATATATATATAACCTTTCTCTTTTTTCTCCATGTCAAAGCATTTTCTCTAATTTTTTATTAATCATTTTTTTATATCCAAACTTTTTTTATTTCATTTTCAGTCGATCAGTTACTCTTCTAAACTATCCAACTTAGTAGTAGACTGGGGTAAGACAGAGATGTACACCTGGGCCACGAGTGGCGTTATTCCAAAATAACGCAAAAAAAAAGTGTTTACAAGTCAAGAATAACAATTATTTTGTAAAAATTACTCTAATGTAACCAACACACAGGTGATAATAGAAATTTTTTAACGAAAATAGAAAAAATACTCATAAAAGATTTCTTATCCCTCTTGTGAAATAAACATTATTTTGAATATTAAAAGAAGAAAAAAATATTTAAAGAAAATATAATGACAATAGAAAAATAAAATATGACATTTAATTTTTTTGTTACTCTCGTCCATAGCCTATCTTCAAGCTACACGTGTCCCCTCTGTATTGCCAGAACAACAGCATTATGTGCGTATGAAAGTATGAGTACCTTCTTATCAGAGGTTTTAAAATTTGAGTTACAAAGGGTTGAACTTCTAATGTAAATGCTGCATCATTGAGCGGAACCTTTTTATTTGTAATCGTACGATATTAGAGGATTCTATCATTTTAATTAAAGATGAAACTAGAAATTTAACTATAGAATTCAATAATGATTTCGATCCAGATAATTGTATGAAATTGTTTACAATCCTACGAAAGGTTTCAATCTTGAGAAATTTTCTTTACACAAAAATATTAGTTTTCATAACATATGAACATATTCATACATATGAGTCAGTACTAAGTACCTGCAATTATGTGCGAACATTACATATGAGTCAGTACCGAGTACCTGCAATCATATGTCAGCATTACGTGCACGTCAGTAATGAGTACATACGAGTCAGTACTGAGTGCATGTGAACGCTATATACGAGTCAGTACCGAGTGCATGTGAACATCACATACGAGTCAGTACTGAGTATGGTATGTGAACATTACAAATGATATGTGAACATTACATATGAGTCAGTACTAAGTACCTGTAATTATAAGTGAACATTACATATGAGTCAGTACTAAGTACCTGTAATTATATGTAAACATTACATATGAGTCAGTACTAAGTACCTGTAATTATAAGTAAACATTACATATGAGTCAGTACTAAGTACCTGTAATTATATGTGAACATTACATATGAGTCAGTACTAAGTACCTGTAATTATATGTGAACATTACATATGAGTCAGTACTAAGTACCTGTAATTATATGTGAACATTACATATGAGTCAGTACTAAGTACCTGTAATTATATGTGAACATTACATATGAGTCAGTACTAAGTACCTGTAATTATATGTGAACATTACATATGAGTCAGTACTAAGTACCTGTAATTATATGTGAACATTACATATGAGTCAGTATTAAGTACCTGTAATTATATGTGAACATTACATATGAGTCAGTACTAAGTGCCTGTAATTATATGTAAACATTACATATGAGTCAGTATTAAGTGCCTGTAATTATATGTGAACATTACATATGAGTCAGTACTAAGTACCTGTAATTATATGTGAACATTACATATGAGTCAGTACTAAGTACCTGTAATTATATGTGAACATTACATATGAGTCAGTACTAAGTACCTGTAATTATATGTGAACATTACATATGAGTCAGTACTAAGTACCTGTAATTATATGTAAACATTACATATGAGTCAGTACTAAGTACCTGTAATTATATGTGAACATTACATATGAGTCAGTACTAAGTACCTGTAATTATATGTGAACATTACATATGAGTCAGTACTAAGTACCTGTAAT
Source organism: Caerostris extrusa (assembly GCA_021605095.1). Lineage (NCBI taxonomy): Eukaryota > Metazoa > Arthropoda > Arachnida > Araneae > Araneidae > Caerostris > Caerostris extrusa. The sequence continues at coordinate 101,077 of BPLR01017710.1, read as the reverse complement.
TATATGTGAACATTACATATGAGTTAGTATTAAGTACCTGCAATTATATGCGATTTTTTTTAACGTGGATACCTACTGCCATAGTAACAGAATTTTGTTAAAACTCTTAAAAAATGCAAGTGATAATTCGAGCCATCTGTAAATACAGCAAGTTTGGGCTCCATACTATCACGATAAACCTCCCCCGTAAAGATAAATTTTATTTTACGATTTATATCGAGGAAGAAATCTGCTTTAAAGTGAGCTATAATCACCCTTGTCGCCAAAATTATCCTTCACTGCTCTCGAAACTGCAGGGCAATTAAAAAAAAAAAAAAAAAAAAAGCAGATAAGAAATCTCGAGTTTTTCATAATGGAATACTTAAAAAAAAAAAAAAAAAAAAAACTCATGAAGTGAAATGAGCGAGAAAATATTCCATAAAATGCTCGAACAGACCGTTGAGTGTTTGTAATGGTAGCATGCACAAATAATTATTTATTCATTTATTAATAAACGACACTACGTTCGCATGATGCAAATCATGCGAACGCAGTGTCGTTTTTTAATATATCCAATCTCAGATACGAGCCCACTTTATGAGCTTAATAAAAAAAAAAAAAAAACCTTTATGGAGGTACAGGTACATGATAACTGCTAGAAGTACTCACTTTTATCTGTTTTAAAACATGTTTTATTCTCGTGCGAAACACTTGCAGAAGTTATATATATATATATATATATATATATATATATATATATATATATATATATATATATATATATATATATATACACAGTGTGATTATAATTAAAGACCCACTTTCAAAATGCTGACAAAAGAGAACACAATGCGTTCAAATTCGAACTGAAGATACTCGGAGAAGAAAGGGGGAAATGGTATGGCATCAAAAAAAAAAAAAAAAAAAAAAAGTTCCACCGATTTTTCCCATCCAATTGGGTATGACCTCGCCGTGGTGGATGGGCTTTCCGCGCACAGTGTCACAACTGTTGAATGACTTGAAAGTCATTTCTTCCGTCAAAAAATCGAAACAATGAAACTTTTAGGGGTAAGCCACCCATTTGAGTGTCATATGGGGGAAAACCCGGAAAACTCCCACAAAGCAGTCTTTCATTTTCTCCACATTTCCCTCCCAGACCTAGGGCTATGAATAGCGTGAACAGCCCACTGACGGGTGATAGAGATTTGATTTGTCGCTCTACGGTCATTTTGTTCACACTTTGGGCTCATTAGACCAAGACCTACAGTTTAAAGTGGATTTCGAACCCCTCACAGACATCCATGCCACCTCCAGAATTCGAATCTGGAAGCCTGCGCTACCAACTCCCAGAGCGCTAGCCAATGGGCCATTAGGCTGTGACGGGTGATGGGCATTTCAGTGTCTTCCGGGAGAATTTTATGGATAATTCTCCCGCATTCGCGTTTATTATGAGAGAAAATCCGAAAACCTCTCAACAGTAGGCCTGACTTGTTACAATCGCTAATACAGAACGAGTCTACTCGTGTTTGAAACCAGTTTCTACTAAAAACCCTGCCAGTGGATTCGAACCTCAATGCCCCTGCACGCTAGCCATCGATTCTGTCCTTTTTTTTTAAAATAGTGCCTGCAACGGACGCCTCCAGCCGATTCGAATCTATACCCTCTCCGTACCTTAGCCAAGCACATTACCATTGGGTCACGTGTTCAGATTGCTATTTTTATTACTACTAAATATTTATATATTACATATTTTACTACGAAATTTTTTTTTCTAATGCAGCCGGCAATACAGAGACAGTTCATCTTCATGCCATAAGCAGGGGGCTGCACCGCTGCCACTCACGGAGCACTACCCAGGGGCGCATGCAGCTTGAAGATAGGCTATGGACGCGCAGTAACACTTCCGCCGCAACAGTACGTTAACAATTAGACCCAGACCTACGGCCTAAAATGGATTCCGAACCACTCCAAACATCCGTGTTACCTCCTGGACTCGAATCCAAAACCTGTGTACCGAGAGCCAGAACACTAGCCACTCGGTCATCAGGGCCTGCTTTTAACGACTAGATTTAAAATAACAAACACATAAAAAGTGTTCGAAAAGTGTTGTTTTCTTAAATGAATGTTTAATTGCGTCGAAAGACTTATTTTTATGCTGTACGGAACAAATAAATATAAATATATAAAACTACAAAATAAATAAATAAATGAAATATTTTAAAAATAAGGATATATAAAACTGGTTTCAAATTTAAAAAAAAAAAAAAAAAAAATATAAATAAACATATATCCAACAGGATCTAAGCCGCATTTTTTTTTTTATATATATATTATTATATCTTTAGAGGGAGGGAAAAAAAACGCTCATCTTGTATTGCTAAGTCGCACTCGGGTGAAACTAAACCGGCTCTTTCCCTTTTAGTAAAAGAAAGCAAGATGGTTTCCTTTTAGAAAGTGAGCGTCGCCTCCCATCCCACAACGTTTGGCTCTGTGAGACGCGGGAGGGAGGAATGAAAAAAAACCACTCTCAGGTTCTCGCAGAAAAGATAAACAGTCGTTCCAAAGGGGCCCCTTTTGGCAGCTGAATGCAGATGGCAGGATGTTTACTTCACTCCGCAATCTCTTTCGCGCGCACCCTAATTATTCGCCGGGTGATATATCAGAAATGAATCCGCATTCGGGTTACGCTTTAGTGTGTCTCGAAATTGTGTTCTCGAAAATTACATGTCGAGGAACCGTTTCTGTCATTTTGCTGCATTCAATTTGGAAAGCAGAAAGAGCGTTCTCAGATGTGCGGATATGTCTGGACGACTTCGAATGAATTGCAAAGCGTAATAATAATAAGGGCCGAGTGGTTAGCGCTCTGTCACTCGGTATCACATGTATCCGTTCGAATCCCGACGGTGCCATGGATGTTAGTAGTGGTTCGGAATCCACTTTAAACCGCAGTTATCGGTCTTACAGGATCGTAGAGCGTTTGCAAGAGTTGTGTTACTCCGCGTCCGTAGTTTATCTTCAAGCTACACGCACCTCCTGAGTAGTGCTAATTGACATCGGTGCAGCACTTCTCTTAAGGCATCGAAGACAATTGTCTAAGTGTTTGCCAACTGCATTAGAACAAATAAAAATAATCATTAACAAAACAGGATAATCTAATCTTCATAAGCATCATAATTTTTAAAAAATCATATTCAACTTGAATGTATACATTTTTAGAAACATATTCAACCCACTGCAGAAAGTCAAATCATTAGTTTTCCAGCTATTGAAAAACTAAAAATTATGACTTCGTGTGTACTATTGATATCTTAACAAATAAGATTATTAACTAATATTTTCCTAGGGGCCTGTTGGTAAGTCAATAGACCTCTGGTGCTCCGTACCACAGGTTTCATGTTCGAGTCCCGGAGGTGCCATGGATTTCTGTAGCGGTTTTGAATCCCCCTTAGGCCGTAGGTCAAGGTCTACTATGACTATAAGATTGTAGGGCTAACAAACCTGCCCCGTAAAAAGTCGGCGTCACGGAGCCACCTTCCAAGTCAGATATCTTCCTACGGGTGCTCCATCACAACAGAAGCTAAAACTTCAAAAATTATTAAGCTTATCTAATTTAAGACTGGAAATATCTAAGCTGGGCAGATTATTTCCTGAAATCCTATCCCATTCTCGGCAGAATGAATGAAATCAAATTCAATCTCATAAAGGCCTGATGGCCGAGTGGCTAGCGCTATGGCGATCTGTTCCACGAGTTTCGGGTTCGAGTCCCGGCGATGCCATGGATGTGTGTAGTGGTTAGGAATCCACTTTAAACTGTAGGTCCAGGTCTAATATGAGCACTGCGGAGGTAGTGTGATTCCAAAGCTACACGTGCCCATGGGTAGTGTATTATACAAAAAATGTAGACGAATTGCTGTGTGAAAATAGAAATTAAAAATTGATTTTTATTCTTTTATCGTTTAAAAACAAAACACCCATTGATTGCTTAATCTTCGTAAATTTGATGAGCATTTAAATAGTGTTGTAACAGCGTAACACGTGCTGTTGTTGACGGTGTAAAAATGAGTCAGTGCTTCTCTCAATTAGTTTATTCGTCTCGCCGTCATTTACGAGTGCCGATTTCGCTCCTATTCGTTCCTCATCGCTTTCCGCATTCATTAAACGCGCGTCTCTTGACAAAGAGTTCGGCACAGTGACTCACCCAGATTCATGGTTTCAGAGACGACGAATCATCGCCCCCCTCCCTCCCTTCAATCCAACTCGTACAGTTTTCTTGTGCGATTGTTGCAAAACTGCTACGTACCAAAACTTCCTGGTTTTTCCCTTTTTTTATTGTTTTTTTTTTTTTAACTATTCGGTTTTTTTTTTTTTTTTTTTTTTTTTTTTGAGAGAGAGAGGAGGAGAGAGCGCGTCGCACTTCGAACATCCATTAAAAGGGGTGGTCTACAAGGTGAAGTCTTAGATTTACGACGGAAAAGGAAGTAATCGAACAGGATTCATGATTCTCTCGAACCTGCTGCCTTCGTCAAACGATCCGGGACAAAAAAGGAAGCGCACTTCGCTCCAAATAAACAAGACCCTAAAATGACATTCTTAGTCAGGGGTGGCCAACCCAAGGCCCGCCTTCAATATTTTCCCGGCCCGAGAGATTGATCACACTTTTGCAAAACATATTTATCTTATAATGGCCAAATTAGCGGATACCACTGTATTAAAAAAAAAAAAAGGCATTATGTGTGCCTCCCTCTATTCAAAAAATGAACTGTCGAAAGGATGAGAGAAAAAAACTTTGATTTTAAAATAATAGTCTTGCGAATAGAGGGCTTATAGTGCTAGTTTTATGGATGAGTTTGCAGAATAATCAAATTATATACTGATAACTGGACCTGAATGGTCGAGTGGCTAGCGCTCTGGCGCTCGGTACCACAGGTTTCGGGTTCGAGTCCCAGCGGTGCCATGGATGTTTGTAGTGGGTTCGGAATCCACTTTAAACTGTAGGTCCCGGTCTCATAGGACTGTAAGAGCGTCACTGAGCAACAGTCAGACTTCTACCTACAGGTGCTCCATCACTCATGGGATGCCCGTCCCGCACTGCATAAAAAGAATAAGGCGTAGAAAGGCCATGAGGATAACGAATGATGTGCTTGAAAATGACATCAGGAAGAACAAACCTCCACTCAGTCTACTCATTTTCCAAAAAATGTGCCACATCATGTCAACAGCAGGAATCGTACCCTTGTCCTTTTTGGCATCAGAGAGAGAGCATATATTTTTTCCACACATCCCTCCCATAAATAAAATTATGGAAGCACCTCACCCCCACACACCTGCACGTTTGAAAGGTCAGAGAGAAGCCTCGGTGGGCCTCATGTAAACCACGAACAGTCCACTGACTGGGTGTCCAGGGGTTTGGTTTGGTTTGGTCACTCGATTTCTGGCTATTCCCTAAACTCAAAAGACCACCCGGGGACACCGTTTTGAGTCGATTGAAGAGATTCAACATGAATCGCTTTGAAGGCCATCCTTGCTGATGACATTTTAGCACGCATTAAGGGTTGGAAAAAAAGTCGGCATAAGTGCATTGTGTCCGAGGAGATCACTTTGAAGGCGATGAAATAAATTTGGAAGAATCATAAAGAGTTTTGGAAAAATAATAATTGGTCTTACTTTTTGGGCACAGTAGTATGTATAAATCATCAATATATGTAAAAATCATAATAGTATGCCCCATCATCTCGATTCGAGCAGGGGTGGCCAACCAGCGGCCAGCCTAGACTATTTTTCCGGCCCGTGAGATGTATCACACTTTTACAAAATATATTTATCTTATAATGGCTAAAGGAGTGGAAATCGATACATTAAAAAAATTATGCGTGCATCCTTCTATTCAAACAAGAACTGTCGAATTAATGAGAGAAAAACCTTTGATTTAAAAATAATAGTCTTGCGAATATAGGGCAGATAGTGCCTGTTTTATTGGTGAGTTTACAGAATAATAAAATTATATTCTGATAACTCGTGATGCGCTCGCATCTCGAACATCTTATATAACAGGTTCTAGGTTTCCCTTTAAGTGACCTCAGTGATATAATAATAAACACAGAAAATAATAACTCATTTTGTATAGATTTTTCACTCCAAACAAATGTCTATAGTGGGTCACAATCTAATAGGGGGATATATATTTCTATAGGCGGCCCGCGGAGTTAGGAGGCATTTCCAAAGTGACCCGCAAAGATCATTTGGCTTGGCCACCCCTATTCTTAGTAGTAGAATAGTGCTCTGCACACCAGACAGATTCGCGGAGTCGGAAGTTGGGGCATTTTTGAAGGAGGTGGGAGTCGGTTTATAAATTCGATTCCCAATTCTTTTTTCTAAAATAATTTAAAGATTAGAAAAAAATAAAAAATAAATGTTAAGGAAACAACTTCATTTATATCCTTCCGCAAGACAACCAGTAGCAAAGACAGTCTCCGCCTTAGCAGCATGACAAGTTAGTATGGAATTTGTTGCCTAATGCAGCTGGCAGTTACTTAAACATTTACCTTTATGCCATAAGCAAGGGCTGCACCAGTGTTATTCATTGAACCCAGGGGGCACGTGTAGCTTGAAAATAGCACTGTCCCCGCTTTACAGTCATATTAGGCCGGCACCTACGGCTTAAAGTGGATCCCGAGCCACTCCAAACATCCAGGACTCCGGCGGGACTCGAACACGAAACCTGTGGTACCGAACACCAAAGCCACTGGTCATCAGGTCCCTAAGTCAACATTGAGAAACTCTTCTCAGCATGGAGACTCATTGAAAGCTTTCTTGGATCCACCCTGAAAGGAGATGTTATAGAAGCTATTCTATTATTAAAAATAACAAATAATAAATTAATAAATATAAAATAATAATATAAGCTAATTATATTATTTAGTATAAAAAAATGAATTAAAATCTATTTGGGGCCTGTTGGCCGAGTGGCTAGCACTCTGGCGCGCAGAGTCACAGGTTTCGGGTTCGAGTCCGAGTCCCGGTGGTGCCGTGGATGTCTATAGTGGTTCGGAATCCACTTTAAACCACAGGTCCTGGTTTAACAGGATCGCAAAGCGTTGTCTAGAGGTTTAGTCAGTCTTCTGCCCTCGCTAAAAATGAAGCTGCATATTATCCTTAGCCATGGCGACTGGGGCCTTTGGACCTGGTTTAGGTTTTCCTGTACCAGGGGGTTAGAAACAACAACACCACTACAAGCAAACATTTCTTTTAAATTAAAATTCATCACCATTAAATTTTTAACTGTTTCATGCTTGGCTAATAATAGTGCAGGAACAGAAAAAGCCTTTTATTTATGATGATATCATATTTGCCTAAAAATTCAAAATCTTAAATCTTTAGTTATAGGATATAAATGTAATTGATTATTACATTATATCATTTTTTTTCCACTCGTAACCTTAATTTTTATTTTCTAAATTGCTTTATAAATATAAGGAAGGCAATTCATTCGTTATATGAGGCTGGAAATAATGCAATACAATACTGCGGGTTTATTGAATCTCATTGTCCTCTTTTTTGAAATTATCTGCACGTGAATAGCATGTATAATAGCGCAAGAAATCTGTTTCAAAGAGATAAATATCCTTCCGGATTATTCCATCAGATATATTCCAAAGTCAGTCTGATAAGATTGTTATTACAATGAATATAATTAAAGTTAGAAAGTTTTAGTTGTAGACAATTACGTATAGCGACTATATGCTCATTTTCATGGATATCGTTTGAACGACATATAAGATGAAATGCTGCAGCACCCTCTGGTGGCAAGTGACACTAAAGTGGATAGTGCGAACTTATTTTCCATACTCGAACACATATTATGATCCATCTTCATGCGGTGGGTTGAGCGGTATGAAAGTGGATAGACTGCAGTCCCCTCTGGTGGCGACTTAGAACAGAGGGGATAGCCTAAAAACATTGGCCATGTGTTGTCAAACACACACAAAAAAATTTTATCTAAATCGGCCCAGCCGTTTATTAGTTCAGTGACAAACACACGTACAAAAGAATTATGTATATAAAGATTATTTATTCGTCGTTTTTACTCCATTTGTTCTTTTTTTTTAAGTTCCTACCTTCACGTGAGCTCGTCCATTCTTCACGCCTTAAAAATATTTAAAGATTTTCGATTTAAGAACTGCGTCAAATCTCCCTAAAGCACAACACGTTCTTAATCAATTCTATGGAAATTCTGCGAAATAAAATCTATAATAAGGTTATGGTTATAAATACTGACATTTCAGCACTTATATCGCACTGAAAGTATAAAACTTGTTAAGTGTTATAGTGGTTAAGTCCAGTACTGAGGATGAAGATAATGAATGTTGCAGTCGAATGTCGGTGCGTTTATTTGTGCAGCTGGATCTGAGTGTGGTCAAGTTGAGATTCACGTTTAACAGCACACAATTTTATTTTCGCAAGTACAAGCACGATACACTATAATAATTAATCTACCACAGGTAACACATTTAAAGACATATATTTAAGTGGATGGATTCCACTTGTAAGCAGTAAATAAAGTGACTCAGGTACACGCTGGATAGCGAACTAGACTTCCTCTCTGGATGAGAGTCTGTAGGCCTTTTTTAGCACAGGATGGTGCTAACTATAGCTTCTCTCGAGGTGAGAGACTGTAAGCGAAAGATCTCTGAGACAGCACTCGGGATGAGAGCTGATAACTAACGGCAGCGCCTGATTTGCCGTACGACCTCTATGGTGAGAATCTGGAAGACTACTGACGATTTCTTCTGTACGTCGCAAGGACTTAGGGCCGGACTTTTAATCATTTCCTATTGCTGCCTGAAACCCAGGTCCCCGTGCATAGGGAAGTCAACGCCCTATGTCCCGTAAACATCCTGTCTGTGGGGGTGTCTGGTAGGGGTTAGATGACGGAAGAAAGTGAAAAAAATGTAAGACGGGGAGTTCAATAAGTGTAACCCCAGAGAGTGGTTGTGTGGTCAGTTCATCCTCGAGAGTGATGGCTGCCTAAATAAAGGAGAAAAAAATTACAGTCCATTTTATTATTTGTCTTTATTTGTGTGTGAGAGTGAGCTATCGAACATATATCATTATACTAAATACAGAATATCTTCATTTGCGAACACTGGATGCATCCATTACCTTTACTTAATCGATACTACTTCCAGGAATATCTTTATTTGCGAGATATTTAGAAATTTATTTTTAAAAAATGCGTTCAAAATTAAACTTCACAAGTGATTGGTTCTATACGTAACAAAAAGAAGAAAATATTCGCTTGCTCAATGGAGCAGCTCGCGCGAATGTCATATTTGAAAAGGTCGCTCATTGAGCTAATCGAGGCAGATAGTGATCTAAAAAATTCGTTCGAATTTCTCAATGCAGGCGGTCGTATTCTCTGATATCGGTGCATAGCGTCGTCTTTTTAATTCTTCTTAGTGTTAAAATGTCCACATCCATGAATGCAGGCTTACCCTTGATCCCACAAATACAACGTCAAAATCCCCCACACATCCAAAAAACACAAAGAAACAAAACACAGAGTTGCCATAAAATAATTTTCCTATGTTTCTAGATATATGCTGTTACAGCGAATGAATTCCAGTTAATAATTTTCCCTGTTTCCAGACATCTGCAGTTACAACGAATGAAATCCACTTAATAATTTTCAGTTATCCAAGATCCTCTTGGACACCATCCATCTACCTTTCCTCTGTCTGTGACTAATCCTCAGTGTATGTGCAGTTCGGGACGGACATCTCATGAGTAATCTACTCACGGATGGAGGGAAAGGGGCAGCGTTTCTGTTGTGATGGAGCACCCGTAGGTAGAAGCCTGACTTCTGCTCCGTGACGCTCTTACAGTCCTATGGAGACCGGGATCTACGGCTTAAAGTGGATTCCTGAACCACTCTCACAAACATCCATGGCACCGCCCTGACTGGAACCCGAAACCTGGGTACCGAGCGCCAGGCACTCGGCCATTCAGGCCCTTCCTCTGTCGTCCCACTGTTAAACAATTTGCACAGCATAATCCTTTTAATGATACTTCCCTCATCTCTTCGATGTACACGTCCCGGCCAGCGGATTCTTTGTGATTGGATGTATCTCACAGTGTCTCGATTTTTAATTAGGTTGAATTCACTTTCTTTGTTGGGTCTTCTAATCCATACATTATTGTCAACTCTTGGTCCAAACATTTATTTTTTCAAAATTTTCCACTCAAAAGCCCAGATGTAAACAAAGTTCTTAGCGTTTAATGTCCGCGTTTCTCCAGCATACAGCTTCTCCAATACGACACATCAACATACGACGGTCAACAGGTTCACTATAAGCATCGAAACTCTTTCTAATCTCGCTTCCGTTTTAGGAATTTTTACATTTTTTCTGGAATATATTCAGTTGAGGTAGATTTTATTTCTCTATCATTCAAATTATGTAATTATATATATATATATTTTTGTTTACTTAATTGTAATAAAAGAAATTTATTTACTTTGATTTTTAATTATTGTTTAAGTTTTAATTAAAACGGCTTAAAAGATTAATATGAATTAACAAAAAATGATGATTTTCCATGGGGCCTGATGGCCGAATGACCTGCGCTCCCGGTTCTCGGTGCTACAGATTTCGGGTTCGAGACCCGGCGGTGCGGTGCCACGGAATCCACTTTAAACAGTAGGTCTCGGTGTAACATGATTATAGAGTGTTAGCCGTAGGTCTGGCAACCCAATCTCGTAAAAAGAAAAAAAAAAAAAACATGTCCTGTCTTGAAATCAGCCAGTAGGAGGACGGCTTTGGCCCACCATGGAACTGTTGCGCCTTTGATAATGATGCTCTGTGGATAATTTAATTCTAAATTTCACTTTAAGAAAAACACGTAAAACCTAAAACGAAATCGGTCTAATGTTGTTTAAATATTTTTAAAGTTTAAACAAGTAATATAAAAAATAATAATAATAATATGCCAATTCCTACTTTTTTTTTCACTATATTTCAGAAAGTCTGTTATAAATAATTTCCATTCATTGTTTTTAAGTTAGAAATAATTCTCTCTCACACACACACTTTCCATCTCTCTCACTGATTTATTTCTGCATGTTTCATTTTCCATTTTGTTTCCTCCTTGACTCAGGCTAGAACCCACAATGAAAAAAGAATCTGAAAAAAAATTTTTTCCTCTCTTCGCCGCTGACGGCATTTATTCCAAAATTTATATCCTGCTCAATATCTTATAGAAGAGAAATTTTTTTCTCCCCTATAAAACTAAAATGAATTAATTAAATTTAATAAATGAATTAATATTTGAAAAAACTGTGTTCACATCCGGTGTCATCCACTGCAGGTTCAGAAAAATAAATGTATTTGAACTTGAGTGGATGAACAAAAAGTGTTTTATGAACGATTGAAAATTTGAACAAGATATATATAGGGAGAGTGAGCTAATAGAAGGAATTGAAAAGAAAATCAAAATATTCAATTACTGAATATAAATGTTAACTTGTTGAGGCTATTTCAGCGTTTGAATCCCACAGAATAACGAGGTTTCAAACAGAATAATAAATAAAAAGGGGACCTTTTTGTGAGCGCCGTTGTGCTTTTAAACTGAAATCGGATTACTTGTCAAAAGAAGCGAGGATTCGCTGCATCAACAACAGAGAGAACATAAACAATGAAGAAGCCGTTGGAGAGCGTCAGTGACCCACATCAAAGCGACTCTGTTATTGGGTCAACGGGCGTGACGTCACTGCCTACTGTTCTGCCTCCAAGCGGGCAGGTTCCGGACGTTTTTGTGATTGTGCATTCTCTGGGTTTTGCGAAATCTGATTGTTTATGTTTGAATTCTGCAGCAGGTTTTGCAAGCGACACACATAACGCACTCATAACACTTTATTGAGCGGATAATGTTACTTAAATGACTCACATAATAATTTCATTCTATCTAGGTTTTTTTAATAAAGGATATTTCGCAAATATGTGTTAGTAACTATTAAAAAATGAAATTATAAAATAGGAAAAGCTTTGCAATCGGATTTGGGTTAAAAAAAAAAATGAAGAAATTTAAAGTGAATATGACTAAACAAAATTCTTGCAACACTGAAATAAAATTAAAAAGAAAAAGAAAAAAAAAAAAAAAAAGGAATTGTGTAAATGGAAGTAATAAAAAACTTAAAATTTTTCTTCTTCTTAAATATGGCCTTGCTTGTGCTTATTAAGAGTAGAATTTAAGTGAGTTAAGTCACACATAATCGCAAGCTAATCAACCGGCTAGTTTTAGATAATCACACAAACGTAAAAACGATTTGGATAGATATTTATCAACAAAATAAACTCAGATAATCTCAGAGAATGGCTTCATTTTGAATTAAAGGTTTAAAAGTTGGCGGTGTAATAATCCGCCATCATTTATGTCAGTCAACGAAACTTTAAAACCAGGGGTGGCCAACCCAAATGATCTTGCGGGACACTTTGGAAATGCATCCTAATTCCGCGGGCCTTTCTAAAGTTATATATCCCCCTATCACTCCTTCCTATATCCCCCTACTCACTGTAGACATTTTTTGGGAGTTATTAAAGTTATTGTTTTTGTGTTTACTATTATTCTTACATGTGAACACAGCTAATGCAATAATAGTGATACTAAACACACACTGTGAAGGAATATAGAATGGTAACAATGAAATATAAAATATATATACAAATAAACGAAATAGAAAAAATGAAATCATTCAAAACTATTTATTTTACCAGTGCGATATGTGTTTCTCCTCTCTTTCCCCCAGCTTTTTGGAAATAGATCTCCATTTGGAGAATTTGCACATGGTAATGGGTGTTGCTTCCGTTATGTTGGAGCGTGTTTTGTGTTGGGTCAATTTCATTTTGAAAGAAAAAAAAAAAACGATTCGCAAGTGTAAGCTGAACCAAAAGGGCTAAGAACTTTTTGATGGCAACTTTTTGTCATATAGATGCACACATAAATGCATTTTTGAATACATTGATTTCCACTCCTTTGGCCATTACAAAAGTAAAGATATTTTGTACAAGTGTTATAAAGCTCACGGGCCGGAAAAATATACAAGGCGGGCCGCGCGTTGGCCATCCCTGATTTATAGTAACAGGAAGCGCTTATTTTATCACTACTCTATGTATTCGTTCTCACGGAGAACTACAACTAGACGATAACTTCGCAGATTATCTTCACAAGGGTCATTCACTTTTCGAAACAATAGGGCATCCCCCGCTTCCTCCCACAACAATCGACGACCGCCCACTCTTATCACCATCAGGAAGCACTTATCTTTAAAAAAAAAAAACACTTCTCGGATGCATATCAATCGGAAGCTTCTTTCCAAAGCATCTAGATGCGCAAATTCGATCTTAGAACGCACTCGGAACGCATTGTCTTCAGGATAATTGAATTCACCTCCGTTCTTCGGCGGAGAGCCCCATTATTTCGACTCTTCCCTTCACTTCGCTTCTCGTTTTCGCAGACAAACGATTTACGAATTTGCATCTGCTTGCCGTTTCTAATGCCGCAGAAGCTCGTTCTCTTTAGGTCAGTTTGCGACCTGCAGCCAGACACGTTTCTGTCGTTCCTGCATGAAAGTCAAATGAACGGTTAAAAAAAAAAAAAAAAGGGGGGAATTGCGACTTTTTATAACCCTAATAAAAAAAGCGAGGTGTGGAGGGAATAGCAGTGAGAAAGTGTGTTTATGCATTTCTCTTGAATTCGAGAGCTGCCTGATGGCCAATTGGCTAGCGCTCTGGCATTTAGTGCTTCAGGTTCAAGTCCTGGCGATGCCATAGATGTTTGTAGTGGTTCGGAATCCATTTTAAACCGTAGGTCCCGGTCTTATAGGACAGTAAAGCGTTGTGGGAGGTAGTGTGACTCCGCGTCCCGTAGCTTATCTCCAAGCTACACCACCTCTGTGCAGTGCTAAGTGAGTAACGTCGTGCAGCGCTTGCCTTAAGACATCAAAGACAACTCAATCCAAGGGAACTCAACTGGATGGCAAGTGATTCATAATTAGAAAATTTTTGAAATCCATGTTTAAGTGCTGTAGAAATTTCTACGGTATTGCTGATGTACCTTCTTCTACAATTTAATCTGCTTCTTGAATGAACATCTAGCGAGCGTTTCGGATGCGAGCCCCTTAGTGCCATGGATGTTTGTAGAGGTTCGGAATCCACTTTAAGCCAGTAGGTACCGTTCTCATAGGACAGTCACGGAGCCAAGTCAGACTTCTACCTACGGGTGCTCCCTCACAACAGAAGCTGCCCCTTTCCCTTCAACCATGAGTTCGAGGGATTTGTCTGGATGTCTACCAAGTGAGATAAGAAACAACAGATGTATAGGAAATTTTGTTATTTGTTATCACATTTTGTTATTTGTTATTATCACATTTTGTTATAAATTGGAAAATTTTGTGTTGTTTTATGAATGGAAAAAATTACAAAAAAAAGAAGAAAAAAGTGAGAGAGGCTAGGTTTGATCTGGTTTGTAGCTCCATGGTCATCTTGTGCACACGAGGGCAAAACAGACTTACAGTTTAAAGTGGGTTCCGAACCCCTCACAACATCCATGGCACCGCCGGGACTCGAAACGTGTGGTGCCGAGTGCCAGGGCGCTGGCATCATCCCCCACACAAAAAAAAATGGCTAAGAGAACCTTTAAGTTACGTGTAAAGTTACCAGTTGCTAGCCTTTGGTCCCCAAGCTTCAAGTTCGAATCCTGGTGGTGGCATGGATGTTTGTGAGTGGTTCGGAATCCACGTTAAACTGTAGGTCCCGGTCTGTTTAGCCCTCGTGTGCACAAGATGACCATGGAGCTACAAACCAGATCAAATCTTGAATTGAAGTTTTTAGAAAATGGCTTTGTTTCTCAGAAATTTAATTTGTTTTCTTTTGAAAATTTTCGTAGAATGCAAAATATCGGACGGTACGGGGAATCAAAATTGATTTTGTTTTACTTTTCATTGCGGATGTTAAGAAAAGTAAAAAAAAATCGAGACATGTATTTCGTAATTAAATTTTAGAATTTCCTTTTTTTTTTTTTTTTTTCTCCCAACTTCACCGGCGCAACTTAATCAATAAATTTTTTTCTTCAAAATGAAATGTCCTGGAAATTCATTGCATTCGTGGAAAAACAAGTATATCCGTAAACACATATTTTCATATGCATTCAAAAATAAAATCTCTTCTAGTTCTCTCTCGACATTTCTCTGAAATTTAATTTTAATAAAAACAAACGGTAATTTAATGTATTTCCAAAAAAAGTTAAAATAAAATGTCATCTTTTAATTCGAAATCCACAATTTTCTTAAACCTGATGACTATATTGGGGCTTGATGGCCGACCGACTAGCGCTCTGGCGCGCGAAATGCCATAGGTTTTGTGTCCGAATCCCGATGGTGCCATGGATGTTTGTAGTGGTTTGGAATCCGCTTTTGAACAGTAGGCCCCGGTCTAATATGGCTGCTACCACTACTACTTCACCTCACCACATCACTGTGTCTAAAGCTGAGTTGCCTCTTTATTGTCCTAGGGGCCCTATTGTCCGAGTGCCTAGCGCTCTGGCGCTCGATACCGCAGACATCGGGTTCGAATCCTGGTGGCGACATGGCTGTTTGTGAGTGGTTCGGAATCCACTTTAAACTGTAGGTCCCAGACTGTTTAGCCTTAACGTGTGCACAAGATGACTGTAGAGCGACAAACCATAGAAAAAAAAAACCTTTACAGTTTGGGAAGGATGTGGGGGAGAAAGTCTGTTGGACCGGGACCTACGGTTAAAATGGATTCCTAAAAACTACAAATATCCATGTCACCGCTGGGTATCGAACCCGAAACCTGTGGTACCGAGCGCCAGATCGCTAGCCACTCTGCTATTAGGCCCCTCGATCTAATATGGCTGTTGAGTGATAGGCGCATGGCTAACGACCCTACTCCAGTAAAAAAAAGAAAACATCTCCAGTCTCGTAATCTTCCAGTTGGCAGACGGCCTTGGCCCACAATAGGCCATTGCGCCACTGATGATGATGATAATGATGATGATTTTTATATTCGTTATCTTCAGTTAACTGGGCCTTGATGGCCGAGTGGCTAGCGCTCTGGCGCTCGGTACCGCCGGTTTCGGGTTCGACACCCAGCGGTGCCATACGGTTCTCACTTTAAACCGTAGGTACCCGTAGAGCTTTGCAGGTGTAATGTTACTCCACGTCCTAGCTAATCTTCAAGCTACACGCACCACCTGGGAATAAGTGTGTAACATCGTGCGGACTTGCCTTATGGCATAAAAGACGACTGTCTAAATGTTTGCTAGCTGTATTGGGAAAACAAATCTTTAGTTAACTACTTTTAGATAAAAATATGAATAGAAAATGTTGAGTTCCATGTAAAAACAAGTAATATATAAAAAAAAAAAAAAATTAAAGTTAATTCTACTTTTTTTCACTCTGTTGCAGAAAGTCCTTTACATATAAGTTTAATTCATTTTTTTAAATTTATCTGGCGCCCTCTATGGGTAGATACATGCAACTTAAATCTAAAAAAAAAAACTAAAATTAGTTTATTAAATTTAATGAATGAATTAATGTTTGAAAAAACTGTATTGACATCCAGTGTCATCCACTACAAGTTCAAAAAAAAAAATGTATTAGCACTCAAGTGGATGAATAAAAAGTATTTTATGAACGACTGAAAATGTGAGCAAGATATACATTGGAAAAGTGTGAGCTAATAGATGGATTTGAATAATTTAATGAAGTGAAAACCGTTACGCAAAGCAGGATATTCTCCTTGGATAAAAAATAAAATTCAAGATCAAATGTAAAACCGAGAAGTATTTACATAGCCATTGGATAAAAAATAAAAAAAGCACACAAAAGGACAAAGAGACGTTGAGCGTGACAAAAGACCGTAAACGTCTCTGAAGATCTCAAACTCGACATGTTGTCGTGGTCACTGCTCAAAACAACCACTGTGTTCCGATGCAGGCAAAAGAAAAAAAGTAAGCAAAGACACTTCGCTCTTATTTTTGGAAGGGATGACCTTACACGAACTGTTGCCATCCAATCGAATAGAATGAAAGAGAACGAGAAAAAAAAAAAAAAATAATAATATCCTTAACTTGACTGCTCTTCTGTAACCGTAACGAGTCCCGAACTTTCTTCCGGTATAACTTGTCCTCGCATTCTGCTTACGACAAGAACAAGAAAATCTCAGACGTGGCTTGGTTAAAGGTTGCCCAATATTCAAAATTGTAATTCAGAGCCGTCCGCCTGCGAAACGAGTTCTCCAAATATGATTTGGTTGGAAAAAGTAAAAACGTTTTAATAAGGAGGAAATGAACTCTCATTGTTCACGGCTGCATTCAAATTTTGATGCAGAAGTTCTAATCTATCAAAATCAATGCCATGTGTATTATACAACCGAGTTTTCCTTCTCTCTTTATGGTAGCATGCACAGATCAACTATTAGAAAAAGAGAAATTAATTCCTAATTAAAGCATTGCTCTTCGTTATTATGAAAAGTGTTGCGCAAAGATACCACACAAGCCAGTTCATCAAGGAAGTCTATTATGAATGCATACCAATTTAAGGAATGGTGTTAATCTGTTTTATCATTATGCACACTACTTAGTTCATAATCTTTATCGTAGTTTTTAATTTGAGAAGTGAATGACAACAACAAAATGTGCAGGTATAAATTAAATACAGAGCGATTATAATTAAAGTTCCACTTTCAAAATGCTGCCAAAAAAAAAAAAAAAAAAAAAAAACATTTGAACGAAAGAAAAAGAAAGGGAAACGTTACGGCTGCAAAATGTGATAGTTTGAATCGAAAGTTGCAAATTGCGTATTTGGCTTGAGTTGCATATAGAAACCCGCTGTAGTGTTCTATGAGCTGGATTATTTCAGCTTTTGAACGGAAAAAATTACTTCCAAGTCCATCGACAGTCGTGACACTGTGAGTGGAAAGCCCATCCACCACGACAAGGTCGTACCCATTTGGATGGGAAAAATCGGTGGGATTGTTTTTTTTATGCGGGGCCTCACTGGCCCTCAGTACCAGAGGTTTCGGGTTCGAGTCCCGCCATGGGTTCGTAGTGGTTCGGAATAAACATTAAACCGTAAGTCCTGGTCTAACCGGATCGTAGAGCGTCTGTAGCTTAACTCCGCGCCCGTATCCTTTATTCAAGCCACACGCATCCCCCTGAGTAGTGCTAAGTGAGTAACGTCGGTGCAACGCTTGCCTGAAGACATCCAAGACAACTGTCTAAGTGTTTGCCAGCTGCATTAGAAAAAAAAGTGTTATAAAGAAACATCGAAAGTTAATAAAAAAAAAAAAAGAAATAGGTGATATTCCACCAAACAAGAGAATCATGGCCACTCCCGAGGAAGTTCAGTCGGTATAAAGAGGGCGCGCTACTGATGCGCTGCGTAGACATTGCCAGATATACGAAATGAGCTGTTAAGCACGATTAAATAGAAAATTATGACAGAAACAACTCATGGCAAATATTATTTATTAACTTAATTTGTGTGGAAATAGGAATCAAACCTTTATCGACTTTATGCCTGTTTGTAAATTAACCGTTCAATGTCAAGCTAAAATACCTGCAATAATTACAAGCGAAAAATACTTCCTGCTTGTATAAAAACATCTAATTATATACTTGTAATTAATTCGAAAAGGAAAATAAAAGGAAAAATGCAATCTAAAAATTAATACAAATAAATAGCGTGCTTTAAAAATGTGAGGATCGGAAATAGATTACCTAAAATAAGGAAAATATATATATATATCCTATGATGTCTTCATAAGAATATATATTTATATGCAGCAATCTTTCAAACAACATAATTTTTTTTCATTTCTGTTTTTGTCACGATGCACGGTTTTATATTCGATTTTTTTTTATTCACCAAATTGAGAAATAAGTTATAATTTCCTTTCTTCAAATTAAGAAAATTATTATTACTTAAAAATTTACTAAACTTCCATTAAGAGCTTTCCAACACTGTCTGTCATATTTTTTTTTCTAATGCAGCTGGCAAATGCTTAGACAGTTCATCTTTTATGCCATAAGCAAAGGCTGCACCCACTATCACCATTTAGCACTACCCAGCAACGATAACAACGTAGCTTGAAGATAGGCTACGGATGCGAGGCACACTATCTCACAACCTCCTACTAGACCGCAACCTACGGTTTAAAGTGGATTCGAACCGTTCAAACATTCATGGCACAGCCCGGGACTCGAACTGAAACCTGCAGTACCGAGCGTCAGAGTCCTATCCACTCGGCCATTCAGGCCCCTTATGTAAATGAAAATATGGAATTAATGTAAATAAATAAGAAGCACATGCAGATGGAAAAATAATAATACAGACAGTTGTAAAAAGAGCTGGAATTTAAAAATTGTATTTTCGAACTTGAATTCAATAAATTGCTATGAGCAAGGTGAAATTCGGAAAGCGTTTACCCTCTACACACCAAGAAAGTGATTGAAGAGGGCGTCATTAAAAATGCATTATGTGAAAACGGAAACTCGAACTCATCACGATTCAACGTGGTCTCCGAGTAACTGCGGGATATGAAAAGGAGTTTATTGCCATTTTTCCAGCACTACTCAATTTGCAGCCCTTTATTCAAAAACCAGCCCTAAAAGTTGCCCATTTGGGGCAATACATTTTCACAAAAATATCCTAATCTTCAAAAGATGTAGCTAGCTGTTAAATGAAATTGAGCTGTAAATTCAGGAAATTTTTATATAATAATAATACGTGAAAATGAAGATTTTTCAATTCCTTCTATTAAATCACACTCTCCTATCTATATCTTGTTCACATTTTCAATCGTTCATAAAATACTTTTGATGCATCCACCAAGTTCAAATACATGTCTTTTGAACTTGTAGTGGATGACACTGATGTGAATACAGTTTGTTCAAATATTAATTAATTCATTAAATTTTGATTAATTCATTTTAGTTTTTTTAGATTTAAGTTGCTTATATCTACCCATAGATGGCACTTGAGATAAAATTGAAAAAAATGAATAAAATAATTTATAAAGGACTTTCTGCAAAAGAGTGAAAAAAAAAGTAGAAATTGACTTTAAAAAAATTTTTTTTTTAAACGCAACATTGACTTTTTCTAAATAGATCACAATTATCTCTCATGATACGTTTGAAATGTGCACACCGACTTAAGGTGACTCACACTCGTTCAGAGTCAACATTTTAAATAATATTTGTTCTGATTTTTGGATGTTTTTGTAAAATTTCGTTGTAAAACAATGACAGCCATGAAAAATAAAGCCTATACATGATGTATTTATTTTTTTTTTTGAAATTTTGCAAAAACTTTTTTTCTTACATCAAACTGTTGTGATATCCGCCATAAGAACTCTAGCAGTCCAATAAAATTTAGGTTTGGTAAAAGTTGTCAGAGTTAAAAGTCATAAAATCAAGTGCAGTGCATGTTGTCCAACGTGTGGCTTCATTCAACGAGCACAGAGGACAGACATCATGAGTACCTGCACCCATGCCAAGTGTCTTTTGAGAAAATCATGTCCTGTCGAGAGTCGGACATGTGCTATAAAACTGCACTGGGCAAGTCCATTGGGATGGGCGATGAAACAAGTCTGTTCCACTTTTTTATCAGTTGAAAGGAGTTCGTTTTCTTCTTCTTTACCTCAGAACTAAATGGATAAAAGGATAAAGGAAATGGTGGCTGTGGTAACTTACAACCCTTTTTTTGGCCGAGGGGGTCTGCCTTTTTCCTCTCCAGGCACCCCGCAATGGCTGGGAAACCACTGAAAAACAAAATCTCCCAGCCAGAAGCAATTGCATTGGACATATTTATCTCAGCCTCTTCAATAAGGAAGCAATCACTAGATGTATAGGAGACAATCTGCAAAATCTATAAAATATATACATGTACATACTTGCATGAATGTGAACGTGCATCCATTACCTCTGCATTGAACTGGAATAATGAATACTATAAGTGAGTCACAGCCCATAGAGTGATTGGGATCAAAAATGCAAGATAAAAAAAAGTATTATTTTTAATAAAAATGACAATAACTCATTTTTCTGTGAATCTGTTTAAAACCTTTTTAGTTCAACGCATTCATTCAAACGTTACAAATGCCATTTGATTCTGAAAAGAATTCTAACAATCATGACTGTGTATCGTGTGCTAGTGTAAAAAAAAAAATGCAGTTTTTCAGAAGTTCATTTTAAAAAAACTTATGAATGCATGTATTTAGTGTTCAAATAGCTCGTGATGACACGATTGCATCTAGACTTCTAATGACACTAGAGCCCGTTCTTCCAATGCAGATGGCAATACAGAGACAGTTCATCTTTATGCCATAAGCAAGGGCTGCACCGACGTTACTCACTTAGCACTACCCAGGAGGTCCGTGTAGCTTGAAGATAGGCTACGGACGCGAATCACACTAACCTCCCAATGTTCTACGATCCTATTAGACCGGGACCTACGGCTTAATGTGGATTCCGAACCACTACAAACCTCCGATCCGAAACCTGTGGCACCGAATGCCTGAGTGCTAGACACTCTGGTCATTCAGGCCCAGAAAATTGTAAATTCAGGCAATCTATACAAAAGAAGATAATACATGAAAGCGATTATTATTATTTTTTTAATTTTCAAAGCGTCACTGGCTGATTCAGTAACAATAGTCAGTCATGATACATTTGAAATTCTTAAACTGGCTTAAAATATTTTTTATTTATTCTGTTTCCTTTGTCCTTTCACTTATTATGCATTATTTATGGATTTATCAACCTTGTCTGCAGATTAAAATTGAAAGCTTCTCGCATAGTGATTGATCTGATTTGAAAAAAAAAAAAAAAGATTTAAAGATGTGAGAACTTTAGATTAGAAATTGAGCAGTGCCAGATCTACCATTTTGAAAGTGTGCATAATGATGAACTCGAGAGATAAATTTGCGCGAGATTATGGGCATCTCTCTCTCACACTCACAAAGAAGTCTTCTCTTTCTGTGGGAAACTTGAACATTCATTCTTGGAGGGCCTAATATAAGGAAAAAAATATATTTATCCTAAAATAACTTCAACTATTGAATTTACAACAAAAGAATCTATATATATATATTTCTTTCTAAGCAGCTGGCAAACACTTAGACAGCTTGGTCTTGGATGCCTTAAGGCAAGCGCTGCACAGACGTTACTCACTTTGCATTAACCAGGGGTGCGTGTAACTTGAAGATAAGCCACGGAGTAACACTGCCTCCGCAAAGCTACGGTTTAAAGTGGATTCGATCCTAGCACCGCCGGGACTTAGGACCGGGACCTACAGTTTAATACAACGATGGATTCCGAACCACTTAGATCAAAGTCATCCATGGTACCACCGGGACTCGAAAATTTGAAACCTGTGGTACCGTGCGTCAGAGCGGTGCTATGGATGCCACTCGGCCATTCAGGCCCAGAATCTATATTTATATACAACAATATTTCAAACAGCATAATTTGGGTATTTCTGTTTTTGCCACGATGCACGGTTTTTATACTTGATTTTATAAACTGAAGGGTTTTTTATTTAGCAAATTGAGAAAAAGTTAAAATTTCGTTCTTCAATTAAGAAAATTATTACTTAAAAATTTACTGAACTTCATTAAAAGCTTTCCAACACTTCTATAATGCATCTGGCAGATACTTAGACAGTTATCTTTTTTATGCCGTAAGCAAAGGGCTTCACCGACGTTAGCACTACCCATGGGATACGTGTAACTTGACGATGTGCTACGGACGCGGAGTAACACTACACCTGCAACGCTCTACGATCCTAATAGAACGGTAACCTACGGTTTAAAAAGTGGAATTCGAACCACTACCAACATCCATGTCACCGCCGGGACTCGAATCCGAAAGAGCTAGACGCTTAACCATTCAGGCCCTGAAAATTGTAAATTCATGCAATCTTTGCAAAAGAAAATAATATATAAAAATGATTATTTTTTTATTTAATTTTTCAAACATCAGTGGCTGATTGAATGATACTTTGAAAATGAGTGAGTCAGTCAGTCATGATAGAATTTAGTCGGTCTTGATACGTTTTGAAATTCTCAAACTAGCTTAAGGTATTATTTTATTGATTCTGTTTCCTTTGTCCTTTCGTGCCTTATTATGCATTATTCATGGATATAGTATCCTTATCTGTAGATTAAAATTTAAAGCTTCTTGCATAGTGATTTTTTTTTTTTTTTTTTTTTTAATCATGTTAAAAAAAAAAAAAAAGACGAAAATGAGTCAGTTAGTTTCGTTAGAAATTGAACGGCGTCTGGCTTTCAATTTTGAAAGAGTGGATAAAGGTGAAGTCGAGATAAGTTTGCGCGAGATTATGGGCATCTCTCTCTCACACACATACACAAAGAAGTCTTCCTTTCTGTGGAAACTTGAACATTCATCCTTGGTGAGCGCAGGTACACACAGGAGGGAAACAGGTTCGTCCGGATTTCTCTTGGCTCTTCGCTGCGGCAGCCGAGTCATTGGCTCGAATTTGAGACTTCTTTTCATTTTATTTCATTTATTTCTTTATTCGTATTTTTATTTCCATCTCTCTCTGAGTGCATCAGGAAAACCAAAAAAAAAAAAAAAAAAGTGGGGATTGACTTTGAATAACAAATGTGGAAATGGAAAATGTGAGAATGGAATAGCTTCGTTTTGAGAGAGGGTTTCTCAAATGCTGGAGAAACAGCGCTTAAAAATTAATGGAGCAATGTAATTATTATTTTTATTGAAATTAAAACGGCATGGATGTTTGTAGTGATTCGGAATCCACTTTAAACAGTAGGTACCCTTCTAAAGAGGATCGTCGAGCGTTGCCTTGAGGTTCAGTCAGTCTTCAGCCCTCGTGGCTCTTCACTAAACTACGGCCCGCCGGAAGGTTCTATCCGGTCCGCGGATAGAATTTTAATTTGCCGGACCGAGGCAGATTGATTGTGTATGGAAAGCATATAGCATCATTGTGAATAGTGGTGAAATTATTAAAAGTATAGCGTAGCTAGTGCATGTTTGGATTATTCGTAAAATATTTCAACCCCAAAATGTCTACTAAAAAACGTAAAGTTGATTCAGAGTGCCGTGCTTTTAATGATGAATGGACCTGGAAATATTTTTTTACGGTTGTTATTTCAGAAGTAGACTGACAGATGAGTATTTAGCCTCGTTCCTTAGAATCAGTACATTTCACTTCGAACCTCACTATAAGGAACTTTTAAAATGGAATCAGGAATTTCATTCATCTCATTATATTTAAATTGTAATATACTTGTATATTGTTTTTAAAATTTTTTTAGAAAAATTTATCTTGGCCCGCCAAATTTTTTTTTTTTTTTTTTTTGATTTTTGCCCCGCGGCCGAAAAATTTGCCCATCCCTGCCCTTACCAATGGCCCAGTCACCTGTGACGAGGTCTCTTGGACCTGGTGTAGACTTTCCTGCACCAGGGGATTAGTAACAAAAATAATATTTATTATTATTATTTGACTTGCGTCCATGAAATGATTATTACTGCTTGTCTGATAACGCATTAAAACGTTTTTTTTTTTTAGATAAAAAATATATCAGCATTTTCACATCAAGAGTTTAACAAACTGAAAAATAGAAACCACTTGATCATAGAAATAAAATCAAAATATCGGTTTAATACAAGAAGCTTCCTGGGCCAGTTGAAGGCCACTCATCACGGACTTCAACTGCCCTAGGAAGTTTCCATCAGTTATTAGCAGACACAGAACTAACCATTACAGAGGGATGAAGATTCTCCCACACAAGACCAGGGAATACATCCCCTGCAGAAATTGCCCCAACGCTTTCCTAAGCACATTCTAGAGTGTCCAGCACTCACTTCCCATGTTTTTGCAAATGGGTAGGGTGCAATCGAGGCCAACTTAAGAGAAGTCATGTATAGTGGAACGGCGCCATTGCCAGCGGCCGCTATCGAGAAGACTTTTGACTTGTTTTAACATTGATAATTATATTTAAAATCCATGGACACGATAATAACAACAACAACAATGCAAGAAATTGCATTCCCTTTATATTTTTATAAGAATTCAAGACGAATATAAATAAGTTAAAGAGAGCATGATTTTTGGCTGCTCTCGCAAGTTACAGAGAATCCATTCAGTTCTTTCGTGTTAAATATCTTCGAAGATTTTACACCTCTAATCTGAGGTAAGTTTGTTTACCAAGGTTTGTTTACATAGCATCCCTGTACCAAAGAAGGCCAATAAATATTTACAGTCCAAATATCCCAATCCTTTGACACCGCAACCTTAACATTTCAACGTTCTTATCTCTTCTGACGAGGTGTTCCGTACACACTTTCAGTTGCGTGTTTCTCGCAATGTTTGTCTAATAAAAGAGAACACGTTTCTCATTGATCCGATATTGCGCCTAACTCGTGTTTACAAAACATCAGTTGATAAAAAAAAAACTTATCGCTTTCGTCTCTTTTCGATCTGAATGAGAGGTATTTTGTTATGTTGGCTGCTTTGTTGACAATCACTTGTTTTGAAACCGGTAAGAAACCAGTCTGGCATGTAAAAAAAAATGAAATAATCTCATGACAATAATAAACATTATATCAATCATTTGATTTTTGAGATTGGACTATAGAACTGCATAGATAAATGTTACTCTTGACAAAACCCAGGGTTACTATCAAGAATGGATGAGAATTAGGTCTCGAAGGAAAATTATTTATATATATATGGTTTTGACTTTCGCCCTTGATTTTTGTTGCGTTAATCATAATCGCTTCAGAAACTAGATTAGGTTTGGTTTGTTGCTCTACGGTCATTTTGTGCACACTCTAGGCTCATTAGACCGGGACTTACAGTTTAACGTGGATTCCGAACCCCTCACAAACATCCATGCCACCGCCAGGATTCGAACCTGGAGCCTATGGTACCAAAGGTCAGAGTGTTAGCCAATTGGCCTCAGGCCGCACATTTTCCTTGAGACGATCTTCAGAAAATATCTCTGTCAAATAACATTAAGGCAAGATGTCTTCAACAAGATGAGTGCATTTAAAATTTACTTTTTCAAAGAGACAGATTTTAAAGGGAATGTGTTTTAATTAATAATTATGAATGTTAATTAAGGCAAATGTAAAACTTAACTACGTCTTTAAATAGCAATGACTAAGATTTGATTTGATTTGCCGCTCTATGGTCATTTTGTGCACACTTTGGGCTAATTACCGGGAAATATAGTTTAACGTGGATTTTGAACCACTCACAAACATCCATGCCACCACCGCCAGGATTCGAACCTGAAGAATGGGTACCAAAGGCCAGACAACTAGCCAATTGGCCCTCAGGCTGCAAATCACTTCAAAAGGCTGACACAAAACATAGATAAAACTTATAACTGTTTTGAATATTCCATTATATTTTAGGCAAATCATTTTCCTGATCCTATCCGCAGCAGAATGGCTCGTAAAAGTTCTATTGTTCTAATGCGTACTTTATTTTACAAAGGTCTCTGGGATTTCCTTCAAAGGTAAGCTTTATAAGCGCCATAAACACCGCGAAACGGTTATTTATGGACATTCGAGTTAAAATGGGGACACTTTTATACCGTGTCAAATTCGAAGTGTCTGCTGTTTTGTCTCCAGGAAGTCATTTCTGGTAGGAGAAAATAGTTTTCCTTTCAAGGTTCCGGGCTGCTCGAACCCGATCCTTATTCGGTGGCAGGGGTGGTTTAATGTACGACACTGGATCATAAAAAGAGAGTTGTCCTTGCTTTTCTTTTGTCCGCATTCAGACAATGGCGAAGGGTCCGTTTCCAAATAGGGCCGTTTTTCTCGCAAGGCATCTCGGGACAATGCCGTGGCAACCGTTGCCACTCGGAGCTGGAGGAATTATGGGTATAAATATATGTGTGCAATTCCTTTGTTTCGCTGGACGCTGGATGTGTCATAAAAATGCCACCGCGCATGAATAAAACATGGGTCGGCATAAAACGATCTTTACTCTGGTCGCAGGGGGATTGGAAAGTAGGATTCGGGTTTGGTTCTTCAAACCGTTGGTCTACAGGTCTTTCGGAGATTGCGGAATGGGCTTTTTCTTTTTGTGGCGGATACGCGGAAGTCCAGATAGAGATAGATTGCCTTTGTTTTGAATTGAGTCTCTTTTTTTGTGCCGGTTACGGAAGAGGTTTTATCTGAAGAATAATCGACCTCGTGCTCTATCCGAGCATAATTTTCAGACCCGTTTAGATCTATTGCATAAGAAATGTGCGTTTTATTTACTGACTTCTATATTCTAGTTCCTAATGAGACTTCACAGGAAAAAAATTAGGAAATAGCTATTAAATAACGAAAAAGGTTAAATAGAAATTATTGAAATAACGTAAAAACATAATTCCTTGGCATCCTTTGGTAAAACTCAATTTCAAAAGCTGGCAACTGGCGTACCTATTGTGGAGTACCCATGGGGATAGACCCCTTAACCTCCTCGTCTTAATTCATGTATGTAATTACGATTTTAATAGGCTGCTTTAGGTTAGTAATGGTGATTAAAAATAAAATTTCTAAAAATTAATAATGGTACTTTAATAAAGAATTTAAAAATACTAGAAATAAATAAAAGTAAGATAAATTATTTTATTTTTAACTTTTTTAAGTTAAAATTCGGTACAATGAGGGACCCATTATCGATGCCATGAAACTATTGAATACGATTTAAAAACTGAAATTGCTTAACGTGTGGGCCTTTTTAAACCACAAGGCATCCCCCTTCCCCGCGGGAATTTAAAAGTCAACATAAAAACAGATTCCTCCAGACTTCCTCAGAAGGACAAAGTGAAACCATTTTTTTTCCCCCTAAAAATATATAAATAAAAAAAAAAAAACCGAAAAGAAGTTATCGCAGGGAAGGAGGAAAACTTTTCTTTTTTGTCCTGAGCGCAGGAAATTTAGCGTGGAAAGGGAAAACCTTTTTCTTTTTCCTCTCCCATCTTCAATCAACCCGTTCACTAAAAATATCCCCGACCGGAGTTCAAACCTCTTCTGCCAGCGTCACGCAAACTGGCTTCTTCATTGTCGCACTGTCTGCGTGGCTTCACAATGAGCGTCTTTGTTGAGAGGCTTCATAGTGAATTGCTTTATTATTTAGCGTCCTAAACGACGCGTGTTGTTATGCAAGTTGTAAAAGGAGAGAATATTAGCAACCGTCCGTTCGCGTGATCAGCTGAGTGCCCGAGACGTGCATCAAGTTTTATTTATTTATTTCAAGTGTCCACTAAAAATAATTCTTTTTAAAGTTGCATTTTATGAAAGGGTCATTGTGTCACTTCATGAACTTCTGCCAAAGAATTTTTTATTCACTTTATAAACGAATACAAACTCAATTCCATCTAAGCGGCTGGTGACCAATTGGCTACTGGTCAGGCCTTTGGTACAACAGGCTTTAGGTTCGAATACTGGCGGTGACATGGTTTGGTTTGTTGCTCTACGGTCCTTTTATGCACACTTTCGGCTCATTAGATCAGGACCTACACCTACGGTTTAACGTCGATTCAGAACCACTCGTAAACATCTCTGCCACCGCCTCCAAATGGCTAGGGCTCTGGAACTCGGTACCACAGGTTTCGGGTTCAAGTCCCGGCAGTGCCATGGATGTTTGTAGTGGTTCGGCATCCACTTTAAACCGTAGGTCCCGGTCTGATAGGATCGTAAGAGAGTTGTCTTGAGTTTCTTAAGCCCTCGTGCTCCCTCGCTAAAAGTGAAGCTGCAGATTACCCTTAGCCCTGGCCCAGTGATGTCTTCTGGACCTGGTGTAGGCTTTTCTGTACCAAGGGGATTAGTAACAACAACAATATCAAGTTCAATTGACGGAAGGAATTAAAAAAAAAAAAAATTGTAATCCAAGTATATTAATTTCAGGAAACATATTCAGTTTTTTTTTTAAAGAGGAAATCAGAGAAAATCTTAAATTCTAGAAAGCAGAAATGGAGTTCGGCTTTTTTAAGCGCCCAAAAGAATATTTGTGCCTCATACAAGTTTCTGAAGATTGTCATCCAAAATCCATTGCTATTTTATCGATTTCACTCCTGAATTTTTTTACAAATGATATTTAAATTGTTAAAAATTTCGTCGAATAATTTTTCCATCATTTATGTCATTTTTGTGTTTAAGTTCGTGATTAAAACGTTCCCTTGATTTAGACATTTGTCACAGTTCTCTCAAATGCCTACCAAATTCAGTTACTTAATGAATCATCTTTTTTGTTGAAATTTACGAACATTTTAAAACATTTTTTTTTCTACACTGCATCTGCTATCTTACTTCGCTACAACTTAGTTCACGGGGGGTTGGGGTCTTGCAAAACAAGTCGCGACCAACATGCTCTCATCACTATCATCATCAATAGCATCATCAATGGCGTCTGCCTACTGACAGATTTCCGAATCATAAGATGTTTTTCTTTTTACGGGGTGGGGTTGCCCAACGTGCAACAATTATAGGATCCTTTTTTCTTTCAAGGACCTATTGGTGGTTGAACTACAGCAAACATCCATGGCACCACCGGGACTCGAGCTCTAAACCTGTGGATCCTTTTTGGGCCAGAGGGCTAGCCACTCGGCCATCAGACCGCTATTTTTTTTGAATGTATGAATGTCATATATATTATATATATATATATATTTGGCACGATTTCCTCTAAAGAAGTACTTCTGTAAATCGTTGACACAATTTTAATTGCCATGAAATACAACTTCAACTGGCTGTCACGGTTGTGATTTCTGCACGGTGATTTTCTGTGACAAATAATAACAATAATATTTTCCAATCGTATATTTAAAACATTTCACAACGTATTTGACGTATATGTCTTCACTAAACATTTTACGACGCCTTTCATCAAGATACCGTTAAGATTACGAAAAAAAAAAAAAAAATCGGCCATCAGACCCCCAATAAAATATCATGATAAATACTACTGTGCCTAAAAAGTAAGACTAAATTTATTTTTTTCATAAACTCTTTATTTATTCTTCCACATTTATTTCATCGCCTTCAAAGTCATCCTCTCCGGACACAATGCACTTATGTCAGCTTTTTTTTTTCCAATTCTCAATGCACGCTAAAAGTCATCAACAAATCGCTTGGCGATTCACGTTAAATCTCTTCAAGCGACTCAAAACGATGTCTCCGCAGTGGTCTTTTAAGTTTAGAGAATAGCCAGAAGTCGCAAGATGTGAATACGGTGGTTGTGGAACGATATGGGTTTCAATTTTGGCTATACGTTTCCGCAAACAAAACTGAATGCCAGTTCTTTGCTCAATGAATTCAGACGTTTCAAAAATCGTCGGAATCTGTTTTTGTGTCTCACAAAGCCAAGTTTAACTCAAACACTAATGAATATTTTGACGTCGAATTTCTCACAGATCTCAAGGACAGTGCCAGCAACCTAAAAAAGAAAAAAAATTGAAATTCCATAAGGGCCCGGGAAGTTTAAATTGAAAATGGGTCTTACTTTTTGGACACAGTAGTATTATTTCATCTAAAAAGTAATATAAAAAAAAATTTAAGTAAAATCCTTCTTTTTTTTTACTATTGCAGAAAGTCCTTTATAAATAATTTTTATTTAATTTTTAACTTTATTTGGCGCCCTTCTATGGGTAGATATATGCTACTTAAATCTAAAAAAAAAATAAAATTCATTAATTAAATTTAATGAAGGAATTAATATTCGAAAAACCTGTATTCACATCCAGTGTCATCCACTACAAGTTCAAAAGATAATGTATTTGAAGTTGAGTGGATGAATAAAAAGTATTTTATGAACGATTGAAAATGTGAACAAGATATATGTATATAGCGAGAGTGTGAGCTAATAGAAGGAACTGAAAAAACCCAAAACCCTCAAACGTTTCTTTTCCATCCATGACAAAAATATCCTACGTGTTCTGTACCTCTACCGTTCATTGAAATTAAAAAGAAAGAAAAAAAAAGTCGGAATCGAATCATGATAGAAGCTTTTTAGCAAGAAACTTTTTCATCGATTTTTTTATTATTATTATTATTATTGGCGAAGAGCGGAAAAAAAAAAAGAAAAAAATAACGAACAGAGGGCCGCCATTGACGGAGGAGGCGTGGCCGTCGGAGCGCTCAACAACCTGTGGGATGGAAAAAAAAAGGCGGGAAAAGGAACAAAGGAATTGAAAATGGTCAGTGTTATTTTTGTATCAGATAAAAAGCGGCGCTCTCTCCCCATAAAGAGAGCTCCTTCTTCGCAGCTCGAGCGTTTTCCGGAGAGGTAACTGAACTCGCATTTTGCGGGTTTTTTCTTATCTGCAGAGAGTCGTCGGCAGAAATAAATGAACCTTAGTATTGAGAAGTCATCAACGTTAAGATTTTTCACTTTGGAATCTGGCAGTTTTTTTTTTTTTTTTTTATCTCTTCAAATCAAAAGATTCATTTTCTAAAGGTCTGAAATTGTTCTAAAAAGGCAGTCTTGTTAAAGAATAAATAAATACATATAGTGTTTGGATTTTTTTTTTTTTTTCCTAATGAAGCTGGCAAACACTTAGACAGCTTGGTCTTGGATGCCTTCAGGCAAGCGTTGCACAGACGTTACTCACTTTGCATGACCCAGGGGCGCGTGTCACTTGAAGATAAGCCACGGAAGCGGAGCAACAATGCCCCCGCAACGCTCTACGATCCTATGAGGAACTACGGTTTAAAGTGGATTCTCAACCACTACGAACATCCATGGCACAGGGGACTCGAACCCGAAACCTGTGGTACAGAGAGCTAGCCGCGGCCATACAGGCCCCATATAGTGTTAGGTTAAAAATTGAAAAATAACCGACCTTTGATTGGTATAGTTTGATTTGTCGCTCTACGGTCATCTTGTGCACACTTTAGGCTCATTGGACCGGGACCTACAGTTTAAGGTGGATTCGAGATTCGAACTTGTGGTACCAAAGGACTTAGCGCTAGCCAATTGGTTATCAAGCCCCCCTCCGACTTCTTGAAGTGCTTTCTATTACAAAAATTTAGAAAAATACTTAATATCATAAAAAAAAAAATGTATCTTTAATAATGGCTTTCAAATGTGCGGATTCAACAAAGTAATACCTGAATAAATTTTAATTATAACGGTATAGTTTATAGAGTTTATATTTTTCTTGGGAGCTGATGGCAGAGTGGCTAACGCTGTGGCGCTTGGTACCATAGGTTACGGGTTCGAGCTCCGGCGGTGCCATGGATCTTCGGAATCCACTTTAAACCGTAGGTCTCGGTCTAATAGGATAGTAGAGCATTACGGGGGTATTTGTTATTCCGCGTCCATAGCCTATCTTCGAGTTACACGCACCTCCTGGGTAGTGCTCAATCAGTAACAGCAGTGAAGCCCTTGCTTAATTCATAAAGATGAACTGTCTAAGTATCGCCAGCTGTATTAGAACAACAATTTTTAAATACATTTTATTTGTTATTATTTGATGTGTGTAGGAGACTGATGGCTGAAATAAACGAACATCAATATTCAGAAGTCAACAACATTACGATTTTCACTTTAGAATCTCCCTGATTTTTCTCTTTCTCTTCAACTTAAAAGATACATTTTTTAAATGTCTGAAATTGTTCTAAAAAAGCCAGCAATAAATAAACACATGTAGTGTTAGGTTAAAATTTGAAAAATATCCGTCTACTTGATTGGTTTGGTTTGGTGTGTTGCACGGTCATCTTGTACACACTTTGGGCTCATTAGACCGGGACCTAGTTTAACGTGGATTCCGAACCACTCACAAACATCCATGCCACGGCCAGGATTCGAAACTGAGGCTTGTGATACCAAAGGCCAGAGCACTGGCAAATTGGCTCGAATTCTTGAAGTGCTTTATGTTACAAAAATTTAGCATAACACTTAATATGATGGGGCCTAAATGGCCGAATGTCTAGCGCTCGGTACCACAGTTTGGGTTTGAGTCCCTGCGGTGCTATGGATGTCTGTGAGTGCCTTGGAATCCACTTTAAACCGTAGGTTTCCGGTTGAATAGGATAGTTGATCGTTTCAGGTAGTGTTACTCCGCGTCCGTAGCTTATCTTCAAGCTGCACACACCTCCTGGGTAGTGCTAAGCGAGTAACGTCGGCGCAGCGCTTGCCTTCAGGCATCCAAGACAATTGTCTAAATGTTTGCCAGATGCATTAGAACTAAAAAGAAATAATAATAATAATAATAATCAACTTGATATGATAATCTATATTAATAACTTTCAAATGCGGGGGGGGGTGGAAGGGGTTAACAAAGTAACATCTGAATAAATTTTAAAAATGACTTTTAATTATGACTTTCAACTTGGTACATTCAACTTCGGGCCTGAATGGCCGAGTGGCTAGCTCTCTGGTGCTCTGTGCCACAGGTTTCAGGTTCAAGTCCCGGTAGTGCTATGGATGTTCGGAATCCACTTTAAACCTTAGGTCGCGGTCTGTTATGACTGTAGAGCGTTACGTGGGTAGTGTTGCTCGCATCCTGTAGCCTATCTTCAAGCTACATGCCCCCTGGGTAGTGCTAAATGAGTAACATCAGTGCAGCCCTTGCTTATAACATAAAGATGAACAATGAAATGACAATGAAAGTCTCTGCATTGCCAACTGCATTAGAAAAAAAAAAGTTTTTGTGTATCGAACATTATTCTTACGGCACTTATCACTGCTTGTCATACTTCCGTCAAAAGAACTTCGAAAAACAAAGTTGCTCATCCAACAGCTGATTCTAAATCCGGTAAACTCCCTTCATATCCGGACCTTCCTTTATCCGGATGGAATCAAGGGCATCCACACATTTTCGAAAACAACTGGATGCCCGAAATTCAAATAACAAATCTGTTTGCAACTGTCCCACCAACTGGTTAGAAACGACCGAACAAAACACACCTAAGACATTGTTGCTATGGTAACGAATTTAGAATGAAAAATAATGCCTTCAAACTTAAAACCGTAACGAAGAAGTCCAATTCTTTTTTATCTAATGCGTGAATTCAATCCATAAAAACAATTCCACATTTATTCTTTTTTAATAACATAACAAAAAAATTACATTTAAAAAAAAATAGCTACAAAACGAAATGTGTGACATAGTTCTTTATATATAATTATTTACTTTGAATGTGTAATTCAAACTTTGATTAATTATTAATTGTTTGATTTTTTTTTTTGTTGGCTTTTATTTTGTTTATTTTTGATTTTCATTCATTTTAAATTTTCATAATTTGATTTGGGGCCTGAATGGCCGAGTCACTAGCGCTCTGGTCCTCGGTGCCACATGTTTTGGGTTCGAGTCCTAGCGGTGCCATGGTTGCTTGTAGTTGTTGGGAATCTACTTTAAAACGTAGGTCCCAGTCTGATAGGATCGTAGAACATTGTGGGGGTTGTATTACTCCGCGTCTGTAGCTTCTCTTCAAGCTACACGCACCTCCAGAGCGCTAGCTACTCGGCCATCAGGCACCAGGTCTAATAAGGCTGTAGAGTGTTGGGCGTAGGACTGGCAATCCTACCTCGTAAAAAAAAAAAAAAATCTACCATCTAGAAATCTGCCAGCGAGCAGACATATTCGGCCCACCATGGGCGGTTGCGTCACTGAACTAACTGTTAACAAATTTTTAACTAATATTATTTTTTAGTCAATTTATTTTAATATTTTCGTTATAAAATTGAAGGAATTGTACAATAAAAATAAGTGTGAAAGGATATAGGTAATAAAAAGATCGCAATTTGTTATATTTTTTGTGCAAATCAAAAGATCCTAAAGCCTCTAGTTTTTAAAATTTTTTTTTTTATGTATAAAATGCACAACTGTGATTAAAAATAAACAACTGCGTTTTAAAATACACAACTGTGAGAAAAAAAATCGTATCAAAGAAATAAATTAATTGTAAATTAATTTCTTTAGATTAACAAAAAGCAAACCAAAATATCAAAATTTTGATTATAATCAAAGTTCAAAAACAAAAGAAAACCTAAAATTGTGCAATACTTCAACCAGTGTTCAGCTAGGACTTCATAAATGGTTCTATTTTACTGAAAGATAAGTTTTTAGAGAAAAAAAATTTAGAATTTATATTCCTAAATAAATTAAATTTTAACGATACTAAAAGAAATGTATATTGTAGAAACAAGATAAAATTATACTGCAATATAATCTGCAAATGCCCTGCATTTATGTCACATAAAAATTATACTGTTCTAAAAACATATCAGATTGTTATTTCAAAACCCAAGGAGAATTTAAAAAGCACCTTAAAAATAATGTTACAAAAAATGTTGTCGTTTTCTTATCCCACTTGTTAGACATCTAGACCAAACCCATGAACCCGTATGGAATCATGGTTGAAGGGGAAGGAAGCAGCTTCTGTTGGAATTGAGCACCCGTAGGTAGAAGTCTGACTTGGCTCCATGACTCACCACAGTATGATATTTTCAGGTGATTTGTTATCTTGATATTTGCTTCTTATTGACAGATGTTGTTCTAATGCAGCTGGCAATATACTACATAATATACCATATACCAGGTCCGCACCTCTATTACTGATTGAGTACTACCCAGGGGACACATGTAACTTGAAGATAGGCTACAGATGCGAGTCACACTACCCCCGCAACGCCTACGATCCTATTAGACAAGGACCTACGTTTTCAAGTGGGTTTCAAACCCCTCACAAACATCCATGGAAACCACCGGGACTCGAACCCGACACCTGTAGCACCGAGTTCCAGAGCGCTAGGCACTCGGCCATTCAGGCCCTACAATGAAATGCCCTAAAATGTAAGTAATTCAGGTCCTAAAATGTATGTACAGGATGACCATGAGTTTCAACGGCCGTGGGTCACTTTGAGGGGATGGTACAACTTATTAAAATATGCATTTTTGTATAGTAATGTAGGGTCGGAAGTGACACGTAGAGGCCCGAACACACTTTCAAACGAATTTCTTGCAATAGCTAGGCACAATGCGCCAACTGATGCTCGTCACGTGACGAGTTTCAAATCCTCTGGCTGGCAAGCCTGATGCGCGCTCTATTTCATTTTTAATTTGTGTTTTCATTTGCGAGAAACCAGATGACTCAATTGAGGGCCTCGTCGCTCGACCCTCCTTTGCAGTTGCCAAACGACTGGAGTCTTTGGAACTGGTCGCAAATCATTCCGTGGACTCTAACAAGTATGCATCATTGTGCGTGGTCACAATTTTTAACGGGGCCTGAATGGCCGAGTGTCTAGAGCTCTGACGCTCGGTGCCGCAGGTTTCGGGTTCGAGTCCCGGCGGTGCCATGGATGTTTTTAGTGGTTCGGAATCCACTTTAAGCCATAGGTGCCGGTCTCCTATGACTGTAAGAGCGTTACGGAGCAGAAGTCAGACTTCTACCTACGGGTGCTCCATCAGAACAGAAGCTGCACCCATCCTCCCTCCTTCCGTGAAGGATACAACAACAGAAACAATTTCGAACGTTATTGCCAACATTAAATCCGAGAAGCACTTTGTAATGATGTTCTCAATTAACAATGCTTTTCTTTACATGTCTCATTTTTGGTGTGCCAACGTGTCACTTCCGACCTTACATTCCTATGCAAAAAAAATGCCTGTTTTAATAAGCTCTACCATCCCTTAAAGTTGGTCCCAGGACCGTTGACGGAACCTGTATATTAATATATAATTACTTGAATTGAGCCTAAATTGAATTAATCTGTGTATTAAGTTGTTGTTGTTGTGTCCCTCATGGAAGGAGGGAAGAGGGGTGCAGCTTCTGTTCTGATGGATTCTGTTCTGCTCCGTGATTAACAGTCATAGGAGACCGGGACCTACAGCTTAAAGTGGATTCCGAACCACTACAAACACCCATGACACCGCCGGGACTCGAACCCGAAACCTGTGGGACCGAGCACCAGACACTCGGCCATTCAGGCCCTGTGTATTAAGTAAAGAATGTAACTGACTTCTGTACAGAAATGTAGGGTCGGAAGTGATGCGTAGAGGCATGAACATTCTTTCAAACGAATTTTTGCATCTATAAAGAAGTAAGCAGTTTAAAAACAATCGTTTCATACGATGCCATGACGTCATGACGTCGCTATTAAGACGTCATCCATTGAGAAAAATATCAACAAAACATAAAAAAGTTGTGACGCGCATTCGAATTATTCCTCGCCCAGCTTAAATAACCGCGCATTTGCACAGCTGAGTTGTTATATTTCATCCTTTGATAGTATTCTGAAGATAGAACGAAAATAGAGAAACAAATATAAACTTGATGATATAACGATCTAGGAAATATTTACGTCCATTGTATTTCAAACTTTCAAATAAATATCCTTTTTACGTCCTGGTGTCAGAATGTCGTACATGTCATGTCATGCTTTTTGTAAACTGTAAGCACCACAAACAAACAATTCCAATTTTTATTTTCATGCTATAGATTTTGAAAGCGTCTATCGAATCCAATTTAATCTTCAATTAAATTGTGATGTTAGAACAAACAGATGTTAATTTAATTTACAGATGTTAAATTTAATTGTGATGTTAGAACAAACATTCTAACATCACAATTAAAGATATGATGATAAAAAGATTCTTGATGTCCGTTGAAGATATCTGATTTTGATACCTTATGTATATATGTGATTGAACAACTAAGTTAAATTATTATTATTGCTATTTCGATTTTATGATAACTGGCTATATTATTTATGATTACTTTATTATTATATTTTGATTCACCTACAAGTTGTATGGATTGTATAGATTGTATAAATGTATTATTGTTGTACATAGATCTGAAAGAATAATTTAAATTATTGTAAAGTCTTAGGACTTAAGGGGAAATTCCTCTACTTAAGTGTTTTTCTTTTATTATTGTTTATATCTTGTTGTTGCAAATATATGCACAACCTTTGAAATT
This sequence comes from Caerostris extrusa, assembly GCA_021605095.1. Classification (NCBI taxonomy): domain Eukaryota; kingdom Metazoa; phylum Arthropoda; class Arachnida; order Araneae; family Araneidae; genus Caerostris; species Caerostris extrusa. The sequence goes on along the minus strand of BPLR01017710.1, from coordinate 63,112 downwards.
TGTCTATTTTTCCAAAGATAAGGATCATTAGACTTTTTTTCTTCCTACTTGTTTCTAACTCATAATTATTAATTAATAACTACTAACAAAAAAAAAAAAAAAAAAAAAAAAAAAAGGAATGTCGGTTGAGCGAAATTTTCCAGTCAGTACTACAGATTATCCTATTTGGTTTACTTATAATTAGATGTTTTTCAAAATTATTTCTTAGGCTTATTTTCATTTCCATTAGAGAGCTTTCATTTTAGTTCCTCAGTAAGTACAGTTCCGGGATTACTGTCGTAACCCTGGTCTGACGTGCCGTGGGCCCTAGGGCGGAACGGTAAACAGTAAAAGACTTCAACAAAATATCTCGATTTCACTTGTTCATTGGAAAAAAAAAATAACTCTTTCGTTCTGATAGGAGAAAGAAAATGATCAGTTGTGCAAATACACTTCAGTAAATAAGCTCATGTTTAATTCTTAAAGTTTAAAGCACTTTAAAACCTTTTTTTTTTTTTTTAATAAATAAAAAGGAGAGGGAAAGTTTATTAAAGCAGTGGACTTACACATTTTCGGTGCACATTAAACCAACTGTAGTGCGGGATGGTTCCAAAGTGTATGAACAGATGGCACTGTAAGCGGCATAAAGAAAGCGATTTCAGCTGCCAGTGATAGTTTGAATCAAAATGACAACATATTTGGCATGTGCCTGAATGGTCGAGTGGCTAGCGCTCTGGCACTCAGTACCACAGGTTTCGGGTTCGAGTCCCGGCGGTGCCATGGGTGTTTGTAGTGGTTCGTAATCCACTTTAAGCCGTAAGTCCCGGTATCTTATGACTGTAAGAGCGTCACGGTGCAAAAGTCAGACTTCTACCTACGGGTGCTCCATCACAACAGATACTGCCCCTTTCCCTCCATCCCTGAGTAGATCACTCATGGGATGTCCGTCCCGCTCTGTAGGACATTGAGGATTAGTCACAACAATAACAACATATTTGGCATGACCTGCACATTCAACCACTGCAGTGTTCAATGTGCTGGATTGTTTCGGTTTTCTGGCGGAAAAATGACTTCCGAGTCATTCAACAGTTGTGACGCTGTGAGTGGAAAGCCCATCCACCACGGCAAGGTCATTGTATGGGAAAAATCGGTGCAACTTTCTTTTTTGATGCCGTACCGTTTTCCACCTTCTTCAAGTATCTTCAGTTCAAATGTGAACTCATTGTGACGAGCGGTTCTGTTTTGACAGCATTTTGAAATTGGGACTTTAATTATAATCACCCTGTATACATACCTCATGATACGATAAATCGACCACAAAAACCAACCAGTAAAATAACTGCAACATTTTGACATGTTTTTGAAAAATTCAAATATTTATGATATTTCAAGCTAATAAACAATTTTCAATTAAAATAACTAAAAATCCTTTTTATTTCTATTTATTTATTTTGCGAACTCAGTCTAGACAGGAAATTTTAATACAATCAAAATATAAATAAATTACGAATATTAATTTTATATTTTCTTAAAGAAATAAAAAAAAAAAATTAATGAAAATGAAAAAAAAAAGGAAATTAAAAAATTTATTAAAATTTTTTATTTACAAACTTATTAATTAAATATTTTTTTAAATTAAATTAAAAATTTATTTACTTAAAATTAAATAACATTAAATTAAAAATATATTTAATTAAAATTAAATTAAATTAAAATTAAAAATTTTTTACAATCAAAATATAAATAAATTAGGAATATTATTTTTTTATTTTTTCCTAAAGAAATAAAAAACAATTAACGAAAATGAAAAAAAAAAAAGGAAATTAAAAAATTTACTAAAATTTTTTATATACAAACTTATTAATTAAATAAATTTTTAAAATTAAATTAAAAATTTATATAATTAAAATTAAATTAAAATTTATTTAATTAAAATTAAATAACAATAAATTAAAAATATATTTAATTAAAATTAAATTAAATGAAATTAAAATTAAATTTTTTAAATTAAATTTAACAATAAAAATTCAAATATAAGATCTGTTGTGTTTTGAGATTTGATTACTTTACGAATATGAAAAAAATATTATTTTCTGTTTTCGATATTTTTTTCTATAAATTTATGAAAAAAAAGGGGGAATAAATACGTCTTTTTTTGCTGGGCATGAGCCATTCGAAAAGATTTTATTTCATTACAATTCCTTCTGATGGAATCTAATATTTTATTGACATTGTTTTATTTCTGAAGTTCTGAAATATTAAATTTTTCATTCCAAATAAACTTACCGTTTGCAGTTTTCTTCTTCTTGTTTGGGCAGCTGTTCTCTTTTAACTCGGTGAAATGCAGAATGTCTCGCAGTTTTGTTTGTTTTTTTAACTGATATCGATATTCTTGAAAAGAAATAAAGAAATATTTTGTTTGCAATGTTTATTATTTGCAAACCAGTCTTACATACACAAGTAAAAACGTTATAATTATTCCTTGTTATTAAATTGCACCTGCATAATCGCAAAATACAGAATTCTTATTTTATTCTAAAACAAGTTGAGTAGTTGTCATGCTGAATATTTGTAAAAACAAAAGAATGAATTGATAAAAAAAAAAGCATTCTTCAATTCTAAAAAATTTAAAGTAAATAAAAATCACAGATTAATTAAAAGTATTATGTTTTTAAAATAAGAGTTGGAATTAAATGTTTTGTTTCTGGAAAATTTAAAAAAAAACCTTTTTTGACGAATTGAATAAAATGGTTTAACTATTTGATTCAGTGGCTTTTTTTTTTATTCTTTTGCTACTTCTGATTCTTCACTGTTTTCGGGAAATTCCCGTGTTCTTTTCAGACAGTGTTAGAAAATATTTTATGATTTCCTGTGGGACAGTTCTTTGTTATCTTCAATTTTTTTTTTTTTTTTTTTTTTTTAGAATGGATTATTGGAAAAGTTCGAAGTTCTATTGTAACCTTTTTCAATGGTAATGATTCCTTTTGAAACGAGATTTTTTCCCATTGAATAATATTTCATATTTTTTAGGTCTTTCGGGCTCAAATTCAATTTAGAAGAAAAATTTTAAAAACATTTTATGATTGCTTTCATAAAGAATAATATTTGGATAATATTTGACTTTAAAGCAATAAAATTTGGCTTAAAAGCAATTTAAGTAATAAAATTTGACATAATAGTTATTTGGCTACTAATATTGGCGCTATAGCGATTTTTGGCGATGAATTTTGGTGAAATAGCGCTTTACAAAAACAAGAATTTCGGCGGCCATTTTGTTTGTTTATTTGGCGACTTGGCATCCTAGTGAAGGATTTTGGCTTAATATCATTTTACTGCGAAAACTACCTGGTACATTCATTATTATATTTGTTTGGCGACTTGGCATTGTGGCGATGTATTTGGCACAAAGGATACAGGATTCTAGATTTTTACCAAAAAAAAAAAAAAAAAAAAGAATTGCATCAAGTGATCATGCTAAAAATAGTAATTCAGAATAACTGATAACATCAACTTAAAAGATCACAGAAAGGAAAGTTGTTTTTAAATTAGTTTTTCTATTCTATTTAAGAAAAATTATTACATTGTAAAAACAAATAAAAGCTTCAAATTGAGATAAGATCTTTAAAATAAAGAAAGATATTTTTCTCTCATATTTATTGCTATTTGAGTTGAAACTTCACATCAATTATAACGTAATATTGCTTATAAACCTCTTTGTTCAAAATAAAAAAATATATTGTTATAGAAATAAATTTGACAAAAACAATGAAAATCATTGTGCTTGTTGGTGTTTTAAGAAATCTGCTTAGAAATTACAAAAATTTTTATTTATAAGAAGTAATTACCAAATTATACAAAAAAAAAAAAAAAAACCATAATTTCTCATAATTATTTAAATTTAATTTTAATGTCCATAACGATTTTATAATTATTTTTCTAAAAAGCATAATTTATTTAAGTTTATAATAAAATGAACATTGCTTTGAAAGCCTTCTGACAAATAGTATATAATTAATTGATAAACTTAAAATATAATAATTTCAGAAATTATGAGATCTGATTTGATCCTTGTATTTTCCCTATTGGAATTGCGCAGTAGTACTTCATGTTGCCCAAAGTATTTTGAATCATGCAAATATTTCTCTTTCGTTTTGCATTCGGATCCGACGTCCTACGCTGAAGGCATGTAATGGGTATATTGATATGTAAATCAAGTGTTGTGAGCTCGATGATCGGCTGGCTGCAGTCAACATTTGATCATGATTAAGTTAAGAACCAAAAGTATGGTTTTTGTAAAATTTTAATGTTCTACCTTTATGTATAATAAAAATGTACTTTCTTAATTTTATGAAAGTGGGCCTGAATGGCCGAGTGGCTAGCGCTCTGGCGCTCGGTACCACAGGTTTCGGGTTCGAGTCCCGGTGGTGCCATGGGTGTTTATAAAATTATTCGTGTCTTCAATATTTATTTTCATATATACAATACTCTGTATATATTTTCTTATATGCAATAATTCAATATTCATACTTATATACAATACTATATACAATAATTCAATAATTCTTCTTATATACAATAATTCTGTTTATATTTTCTTATATACAATACCTGAATGGCCGAGTGGCTAGCGCTCTGGCGCTCGGTACCACCGGTTTCGGGTCGAGTCCCGGCGTTGCCCATGGATATATGTAGTGGTTCGAATCCACTTTAAACCGTAGGTCCCGATCTAATAGGATCGTAGAGCGTTTCGAGGCATTGTGACTCCGCGTCCGTAGCTTCAAGTGACACGCGCCCCTGGTTAATGCAAAGTGAGTAACGTCTGTGCAGCGCTTACCTTAAGGCATCCCAGACCAAGCTATCTAAGTGTTTGCCAGCTGCATTGGAACAAAAAAAAAGTTAAAAACCAAAAGTATGGTTTTTGTGAAATTTTAATTTTCTACCTTTATGTATAATAAAATTTACTTTCTCAAATTTATGGAAGTGTAGTAATGGGTGACTTCTTCTATACTCTACACCGCGGCACTCGGCTAAATTTTCCGACACTCCACGCCTCAAAAGCTCTAGCTTTTTCATTTATAATCCGTCCTTTCCTTTTCCCTGAAAAATTGCGGGATTAAGTGTGACAACAGGGAAAAGATGAATCAAAATCTCAACTTTCATCAGTGGGAATGGGTCCGAGATTGCTGAGGATTAGGATCCTCCCTCGGCCACATTTCGAATGTTTGGCAACACAGAAATCCATTTTCTCAGAGGAACGACGCGCTCCAGTTCCCTGGGCACTCCTGACAAGAAGGGAACTGGACCAGTGGCTTATGGGCTTAAGTAAAGGATTCTGTAAGCTAAATCACTTTCTAAAATCAAGCCAGCACGAAATAGAAGGAAGCTTTCAATGCTCGAAGCCATTCAGCGTATGTTTCCTTAGATGCTTGTTTCTAAACTTGTTCACATAACTATTGTGTTTGAAACTAACGAATTGCGGATTTTAAATAAGAAGGAAACTTCAAAATGTTTGCTTAAAAATATTTTTTTCTAATGCAGCTGGCATACACTTAGACAATTGTCTTGGATGCCTTAAGGTAAGCACAGACGTTACTCACTTTGCATTACCCAGGAGGCGCGTGTCACTTGAAGATAAGCCACGGACGTGGAACACGAATGCCCCCTGCAACGCTCTACGATTAGATCGGGACCAGTTACCTGTTAGAACGCGACTTACGGTTTTAAATTGAAATCCGAACCACCATAAACATCCATGGCACCGGCGGGGCTCGAACCCGAAACCTGTGCTACTGAGCGCCAGCCACTCGGCCATTCAGGCTCTTGCTTAAAAATATAACTTTATTCAACTGGATGACTTTTTGCCATCTTTCAGGCAGTGTCCTAATTGCATGTTCATAAAATTTCTGATTTTTGACAGCAAAAAAAAAAAAATGAATCAAATGTGATTTTATATCATCGGCGTCTTTAAAAATTTTACCATTTAAGGAGTCCTGCATAAATGTGATTTTATATCATCGGCGTCTTTAAAAATTTTACCATTTAAGGAGTCCTGCAGGAACGAAATAAAAGGTAATCAGAAGGCGCAAGGTCAGGGCTGACAACACATCCCCAACTAGTTCATATTTTTTGGCGAGTGACGAAACATGTGTGGAGCTTCCATTATTTTGCTGGAAAACAACATCCTTACGATTTTCCAAATCTGGCCGCTTTTCTTGAACTGCATTGTTTGGGGGCCTGATGGCCAAGTGGCCAGCGCTCTGGCTCTCGGTACCATAGTTATCGGGTTCGAATCCCGACGGTGCCTTGGATGTTTGTAGTGGTTCGAATCCACTTTAAGCCGTAGGACCCAGTCTCCTATGACCGTAGAGCGTCACAGAGCCCAATCACTCTTCTTCTCACCCACATCCTTCCCAAACTGTAAAGCGGCAACTCAGCTCTAGGTACAGTGATGTGGTGTGGTGTAGTAATAATCGAACTGCATTGTTTGGTGAGTTGTTGAACGTACACTTTTGAATCAATCGTTTGGTTTCTTGTTAAATGTTCAAAGTGCAGAATAATAATCCCAGTTCCTTTATAATCCTACCAAATTGACAGCATATTTTTTTTTTTTGTGTGTGAATCTCAGCTTTTGGTGTCGTCTGAGCTGATTCATCTTGCATCACCCACGATCTTTTCCGATTAACGGTGATATAAACTATCCACTTTTCGTCACCAGTTATCAGTCGTTTCAGAAATTTCGTTGCATTTTTCGTTGCAAGTGAATCACAAATGCTAATGCGTTGCGTCAAATGAATTTCCTTAATCTAATGAGGGATCCATACATCGAATTTCTTCACATAGCCAAGCCGTTAAATTTTTTTTTTTTAATGCATGCATGCGATACATTGAGCTTCTCTGCAATCTCACGGGCTGTGCTATGACGATCTGAATCGACAATGGCCTTGATATGGGTCTCATTAACTTCAACTGGACGGCTAGATCGTTGCTCATTTTTTAGTGAAAAATCACCAGAACGAAATTTGGCAAATCAGTAACAAACTGAATTTGCTGCTCCAGTAGCGAATGGCTATAGTGGTGAAGGATAATAATAAAAAAAAAACACAACATTTTTTTTCTTATTGCTTTCTTTCCATAAAACTTTAAAATTATTTAGACAGAACATAAAGGGGCCTGATGACCGAGTGTCTAGCGCTCGGTACCACAGGTTTCGATTCCGGCGGTGCCATGGATGTTTGTAGTGGTTCGAAATCCATTTTAAGCCGTAGGTCCCGGTCTCCCATGACCGTAGAGGGTCACAGAGCCCAATCAGACTTCTCACCCACATCATTTGCCAAACTGTAAAGGGGCAACTCAGCTCAAGGCACAGTGATTTAGTGTGGTGTAGTAGAAGTCGTAGACAGAACACAAAACCCACTTCTAACTGAAAGCAGAATAAACAGTTTGATGTAAAAATATTATAGGGGATACAGTGTTCAAAGTTGTCACGTGGGAATTTTTCAAAAACGCCAGATTTGCATCGAAAACAGGCAAATTTTTATTGTTATCGCTAAACAGTACTGCTAACAAATAATCCTATACCAGGGATGAGCAAACTCCGGCCCGCCGAATGTTATATAAGGACCTCGGATAGTATTTTAATTTGAAGGTCCGAGGCAAATTAAAAGAAATATATATATTTATATATAATACATCCATCTCCTTTTCTACTTTGATTAAATATTTTTTTCTTCTTCCTTTTTTTCAACGGATTGATGATCTTTTTACTTTCTCTATGTTTGTTCTGCAAAATATAAATCGACGGAAATAGCAAGTACAGGCAGCTTTCAATCGGTAAAGTGTTAAAAGAGGAAGTTCTTCGTTAGTTTGGCGCCAACAAGTTAGAATTTTACAAATCATTATCGAAAGTTTCCCAAATTTATTATCTCACGGCCAGAAAATCAGTGCTATGTTTGCTTCATCTCATATATGTGAACAAGTGTTTTCAACTATGAACCTTAGAAAGAATTATTTCTGAAGTAGACTGGCAGATGAGTATTTAGCCTCGTTCCTTAGAATCTGTCCATCTCACTTCGAACCTCAATATATGGGGGAAAAAATTAAATCGCAATTTTATTCATCTCATTAGCATATTTAAATTGTAATACTTGTATATTGTTCTTAAAATTTTAGAAAATTGTATCTTGGTCCGCCAAACTATTTTTTTCTCCGATTTTTGGCGACTGAAAAAGTTTGCCCATCCCTGTCCTATACCATCCACCAGTCAGTAATAGCGGAATTTCCTATTGTCAATTTATTACGCCAGTGGCATTTTGAGATCTTACGACTGATTACTTGAATAACCTCTGTAAATAAAAACTGACAGATTTACATAATTTAAAGATAAATAAACAAGGGAGTTTGTACGCGGAGCCGCTCGATAGATCGAGTCACTGAGTCTGAGAACAAAAGAGGTCTTGAATTGGAACTGATAACTTCCCAAGGTTAGTTAGATTAGTTTAGAGGAAGGTCTTTATAGAGTTGCATAACGGACTAGTTTTAAATCAGCCTTAAACTCTCAACTCAAAGAGCTTTTCATGTTATTAATGTGTTGAATGCGAGGGTGTCCATGTTAGGTTATATATATACTAGCAGAACCCGGCATACGTCGCCCTGCCAAAAAAAAAAAAAAAGGGAATTGTAGAAAATGGCAAATCGCAAATATATTTTCCATGTTCCAATACAGGCGCATACTCATTTTCATGGACATCGTTTGAACCGTATACAAGATGAAAGGCTGCAGCACCCTCTGGTGGCAAGTAACCATAAAATGGAGAGCGCGAACTTATTTTCCATACTCGAATACATAGTATGACCCATTTTCATAGCGATGGGTTGAACGGTATGGAAGTGAATAGACTGTAGGCGATCTGGTGGCTTCTTACTACAAAGGGGATATCCTAAAAACATTCTCCATTCTCTTTTTCAAACACACACACAAAATTTCATTCAAATCGGTCCAGCCGTTTAGGAGCAGTTCAGTAACAAACACACACACACACACATATATATATATATATGGGGCCTGAATGGCCGAGTGGCTAGCGCTCTGGCGCTCGGTACCACAGGTTTCGGGTGCGAATCCCGGCGGTGCCATGGGTGTCTGTAGTGGTTCGGAATCCACTTTAAACGGTAGGTCCCTGTCCTAATAGGATCGTAGAGCGTTGCGGGGCAGTGTTACTCCGCATCCGTGGCTTCTCTTCAAGTGACACGCGCCCCCTGGGTAATGCAAAGTGAGTAACGTCGGTGCAGGCCTTAAGGCATCCAAGACCAAGCTGTCTCAGTGTTTGCCAGCTGCATTAGAACAAAATATATATATATGTATATATTTGTATAGGAATGTAGGATCGGAACGAACACAATTTCAACCGAATTTCTCGCGACAGCCGGGCACAATGGTCCAAGTGATATGGCGAGTTCTAAGTCCTGTGATTGTCAACCTCGAAGCGCACTCTATTTAATTCCCACTCTGTGTTTGCAACTCTGTTTTTTTTTCCGAGACTCAGTTGATTCAATGGAGGTACTCGTTGGCCGAGTGTCTAACGCTAAAGCTTGTCTTTATAGCATTTATAAATGTCTGCGTTGTACCCTATTAAATGACTGCAATTCAAAAATAGAGTCATTTTCAATTTAATATTAATTGTGAACAGTTTGTGAGCATTTCTTACTTTAATAAATCACGCATAGCGATATTTTATGATAGTAAACAAGTAATATAAAAAAAAAAAAATTTAAGTCAATTCCTACTTTTTTTTTCACTCTATTGTAGAGAAGTCTTTTATAAATAAAGTTGAAATTTTCCTCTTACATCTGTCGTCCTCTATTGGTAGATACATGCAACTTCAATCTAAAAAAACCTAGAATGAATGAATTAAGTTTAATTGATGAATTAATATTTTAAACAACTGCATTAACATCCAGTGTCATCGTTACAAGTTTAAAAAAATGCATTTGAACTCGCGTGAATGAATAGAAAGTGTTTTATGAACGTTTCTAAATTTGAACAAGATATATATAGGGAGAGTGTGAGCTAATAGAAGGAATTAAAAACGAAGCAATATCTGCGTCTTTATAGCATTTATAAATGTCTGCGTTGTACCATCTTCTCCAACAATCATCTTCCCTCACACCTCCAAGGATAGTCCTCAAAAACTTCCGCTCAAATAGACCCAAACGGGCCTCATCCGATCTTGCCAAAGTCCGAATTTCAGAGCCCTAGACCCAAATAGGTCTCATAAGGGTTTTGTATAGCAAGAATTTAGTTTTCTGCTTAGGAACTGTGATTTAAACAGATGTCTTAATCCCCGCTCCAAAAATTCATTCTGTTTTTTATGTCAGGCAAATGGTTATTTTGACAATTCCTTTCTGAGGCTAATTGTTTAAAACTAAGTATAAACTCATAAGTGTAAGTGCCTAAGGTATGGATGTATCGTGACAAATATTGGAGGTATCGAGTGTATCCTATTGGACGTATCCTGACAAATATTTCTTGAGTAAAGCATATATTTCGTTAGTGTGAAAAAGTTAAAAAGCATATATTCATCGTTGTACCGCAATTCCAAAATAGAGACATTTTCAATCTAATATTAGTTGTTAATTGTGAACAGTCCTTTTGTGCATATTTCGTGTTTTAATAAATCACGTATAGCGTATTTTTATTCTAGTAAAAAACAAAGCAAACAAAGGATCCCTTTGCAATCGTGTTTTAATAAATCCCACATGGTGATTATTATAATAAAAAACAAAGCAAACAAAGGATCCCTTTGCAATCGTGTTTTAATAAATCACACATGGCGATTATTATAATAAAAAACAAAGCAAACAAAGGATCCCTTTGCAATCGTGTTTTTAAGAAATCCCACATGGCGATTATTATAATAAAAAACAAAGCATACAAAGGATCCGTTTGCAATCGTGTTTTAAGAAATCACATGGCGATTATTATAATAAAAACAAAGCAAACAAAGGATCCCTTTGCAATCGTGTTTTAATAAATCACGTATAGCGTATTTTTATTATAATAAAAAAAAAAGCAAACAAAGGATCCCTTTGCAATCGTGTTTTAATAAATCCCACATGGCGATTATTATAATAAAAAACAAAGCAAACAAAGGATCCCTTTGCAATCGTGTTTTAATAAATCCCACATGGCGATTATTATAATAAAAAACAAAGCAAACAAAGGATCCGTTTGCAATCGTGTTTTATTAAATCACACATGGCGATATTTTATTATAATAAAAACAAAGCAAACAAAGGATCTTTTGCAATCGTGTTGCCATCCTACAACCGCGCTTGGAAACCCTAAAAGCGCGCAGAGAACAAAGAGGAACAATAAACGTTTGAAGAAAATAGAAAAAAATGTCGCCGAGGAAGGCAGTAGCCACGACGCATCTTCGAACAGGAAGTTGCGGCACCCCGAAAGCCGGAAGGAACACCTTTCGGATCATAACATCCCTCGGAACTATTATCGTCTGCTCGAAAGTGAAACGCACTCTCTTGTTTGCACATCGGACTCTGATCCGGGAAAAAACACGGCGTGGGGGAGTTCAAAAAAATGCACGAGCAGTTCGCGTGCTCCGCTCTTCCTACTACCTGCCTCCACCCCCTCCCCACCCCCTCGTCGATAAGCTGTCATCCGAACGCAGACGACAGTTACGACAGGAAAGAAGGAGCGCTCGTTCATTGATCCTCGGGCATTATTCGCACGTTCCGAGAACGCTTTGTTGTTGGTATCAACTATTGCTATATACAGATATAATTCTGATTTCGAATTGCGCTATTTTGATGAAACAGAGAAAAAAATGGAATAAATGAGTCTCGAAAAGGAATGATTCTTTGCCAAAAATATTAAACATTTTTTTTTTTTTTTTTTTTTTTTAAGTTTACAAGAAATCCTCTTGTACCACAAAGTGTCACACGGGACTTACATTAAAAAACCCCGAAATAAATTTAATAAAACTATCCGCATCTTCTATCCTCTAATGTAGAAACTCTAACCCGTTGCTAGGTTCGAATCCCAGCGGTGACATGGATGTTTGGGAGTGGTCCGGAATCCACGTCAAACTGTAGGTCCCGGTCCAATTAGCTCAAAGTGGGAAAAAGCGAGAGCGAGAAACCAATCAATTTCTAGTAACATGGAGTCAAGTCGCACTTCTACCTACGGGTGCCAACTGTTTTTGAAGCGAAGGTTCATCAAGGACGGGATCACAACTTCGTCTGGTGAAGCCCCTATTTGGAACGAAACCCCATTCGGAGATTTTGAAATCTTATTGACATATTTAGCGTGTTCTTAGTTAGCTGAAACGATGGCCCCCATACCATGAGTTGTTCCGTCGTGATGGGGATAAGGCTGAGAAATGTCTACTCAATAAGAATTGAGGGAAACTGACCTATCCTCTTGACGGATTGTCTTAAAAGGAGGCTTTTGGTGTAGAAGAAGAAAAGTTCTACGACGAGTCGACCAGAAGTGGGTTTTTCCCCCTTTTTTTCCTGAAATTATATATATATATATATATATATATATATATATAGTGCTTGTAAATAAAGATTAAAGTTTAAATTACCCATGAACCTGAAAATGGCCCTCTTCTTGAGGCCGTTATAGGTGTAGCATTTAACGAGACGTTACAGCCCTTTTCAGGGTTCAAAACAAGCTTTCTCAGTTTAGGAGCTGAACTCGTTGCCCAGTAGTGCACAGGAAGACTATGGTTCGAAACCACAGATGGCGTCAGTCGCAATCACTGTTTTCGGAGAAGCAAGTATGATCTTGAAAAGCTGTTGCCCCTTTCATAGTTGTTCGTTTCTAATGTAGCACTACATGACCAATGGAGTCATGGGGTTATGTTCCCTTTTTTTTTTTTTTTTGTCATGTGTAAACTTCACGTTGTCATCGTGGGAGGTGTTACGTTATTTTATGCGATGCACCGGAAGATTAACCAATGCTGTTTTTTTTTTATCTTGTGTGAATATGATGTTGTTCTGATTAGAGGTCCGCGACGTTATCCGAAAATTAAGGGTCAAGCAAATAAAACTCCATTGAAAATTTTGGCAGAAAATGGGGCTTAATTAGCTTTTTGGGTCCCTTAAGTCTTGAAATGATTCATGAATAATGTTAATCCTCAGGAATTTTCTGGATAATTTGGCTTTTGATTGAAGCGCTTTGTAGTATGGTTTTGAATCCCTTTTCACGTTTTGGGTTGGGATTTGAAACAATTGTATATCCAATGTCTATAAGTAGTCGTAGTGCGTTGATCCATTCCTTCTTCTTGAAGTTTCATATTTATCACTTTTGGCGTTTTCCCGTGCTTATGGAGCTGTATAGTGCTTCTTATTGCCTTTGGAATACTTCATTCTTCATTTATGACTAGAATTTTCAAACTTTGATATGTTCTTTTGGGTATTGTATGTGATAACGTTTCTCATAGAATTGGGTATACTTCATTCTTTATTTACGATTATATTTATTTCACTTTTGTATATTCTTTTTAGAGATTCCTGAACAATTCATTCTTCATGAAGTTCTTGATCTATTCAACATTGCTCTATTCATGTGGCTATTTGAATTTGGCCCTTCATGTAGTATTCCATCCATTGCTTCCTATATCTCTTGCATTATTAAACATTGGCCTATTCCTGAGTTTATTCATCCGTTCTCCAATGTTCACACAGGATAAGCTGAAGTTTGCCGAGCAGATTTCATTTTATTATTATTATTTTTTTTTTTTTAATTTTGTTGCATACAGATATTTGAGAACGTTAAAAATCTAATCCCATTAAATTAATTATTTACATTAATTTATTTAAATTTTTAAAACCCTTAATGGAGATCGCCTGGCAACGACAGTATCGGAGTCTGTTCTGAGGTCCCATCGTTTCCAGACACTCAAGGTGCAAAAGCTTAAAAAAAAAAAAAAAAGGTGAGGGGGGGGAATGCAACTTTCGAGGTGTCTGTCAGGTGAGAGAGGAGTATCAGCATGGGTGGGGGTGGGAGCGAAGTCCCAGTCGTCACTGGGTCGGAAGGTCCCTGGAGGCTTCTCCCATTTTTTAAAGGAGAAGTCATTCGAGTTTTCATCAAAAATGCCCTGTGAAGTTTGCAGGCATCACACTAGGGCTTGGACGATTCGTATCAGGTTATAAAGAGAGTTCTGTCCGCTTATGGATGGATAATCTTAAGGCATGTTAATACAGATTCATCTTCTAACTCTGTGCTCTGACTCTCGGTACCACAGGTTTTTCAAGCTCAAGTCCCGGCCACGGATGTTTGTAGGGATTCCACTTTAAACCGTAGGTCCCCGGTCTCATGTTTGCCGGGGTAGTGATTCGGCTAATGGCATTAAGATTAACTGTATCTTTTTAAACCATCAGTGGATGCTCTGTTAAGTCCCAGGGAGTCTCGGAAAACGGTATGGGAGGATCGTCTCGCACGAGCGTTTTTATACGCATAATTTTATTTCTTGGGCCTGAATGGCCGGAGTGGCTAGCTCTCTGGCGCTCGACCCGCGTGTGGTTTATCTTCCGAGTGATGTTTGTAGTGGTTCGCCCCACTTTAAACCGTAGGTCCCGGTCTCATAGGATCGTAGAGCGTTGCTGGAGCATTGTGACTCCGCGTCCGTGGCTTATCTTCAAGTGACACGCGCCCCCTGTGTAGTGCAAAGTGAGTGACGTCTGTGCAGAGCTTGCCTTAAGGCATCCATGACCAAGCTGTCTAAGTGTTTGCCAGCTGCATTAGAACAAATAAAAATTTTGAAAAAAAAAGGTGAAGGTTCAAATTTGACTCTTACGATTATTAGCTGCCTGATGGCCAATTTGTTACCGCGCTGGCCTTTGGTAGCAAAGGCTTCAGGTCCGAATCCTGGCTGTGGCATGGATGTTTGTGAGTGGTTCGGAATCCACTTTAAATTGTCTGCTTTGCCTAAAGTGTGCACAAGATGACCGCAGAGCGACGAACCAAACCTCCACCACAATCTTGTCCATTATTTATGTCTTGGAATGCCTTTCACAAAGAACCTGTTTTAAAAATCCCAATTCACAGCAACCCTTAGGCCACATGTCGGAACGTTTGCATTTAGATGGAATAGCCTCAATTGTTTCATTTTTTTCGAGATATAGAGTAAAAACCATCTTGTAGATAGAAAAAAAGTGAAACCATCTTGTGCAGTTGGCATTATTTGTGTTTCTTCGGTGTTTACTAATGCTGCCTGTAGGCTAATTGGCTAGCGTTTTGCCACTGGTACCAAAGGCCCCAGGTTCGATGTCAGGTTCAGGTCAGTGTCTCATCAGTCAAGTTCTAGCGCTCGACTATCTCTTCACCTCGGGAGGCCTGATAGTCAGTTGGCTGACCGTTGGTACCATACGTTCAAATCCTGGCAGTGGCATGGATGTTTGTGAGTAGTGTGAGTAGTTCGGAGTCCACGTTAAACTGTAGGTCCCGGTCTAAGTAGCCCAAAGCGAGCACCGTAGAGCGACAAACCAACAAGTTTGATGCAATTTCTCTTGAAATAGGAACACATGCGGTTTCATGAGAGATTACAGGTGACGTAAAAAAGTTAATATGGATTATAAATAACAGGCCAAGCATTGGCATTGCGTCGCGCATCAAAGGATTTACGTTCTAAATATCGAACAAAAATCGTTCCAAAAGATGACCGGACGCTCGCTCATAAGGGCAGGAGTAGCGGGGCTAGATTTTGTAGCGGGATTTACCCACTAAATGACCTGGATGACTCAATAGACGGGGTGTGATTCATAGCCCGGCCTCACACATCACGAATGACTCAACAGAGGGCGAATGAATGAGGATGGGAAATACTTCCTCGTCCACTTTATAGTGAAGGCATCAGATTATTATATAGTTTTTGCATACCGTATTTTGGACGTCCGTTAGCTTTTTCTCCCTAATGCGTATGCTCATAGGAAATTGCTCATGCGTATTTGTAATAATGTTTCCTATGAGCATTCGCGCTAGGGAGAAAAAGCTAACGGACGTCCAAAATACGGTATGCAAAAACTCTCTAATATCTGTTTGCGTCTCTGTAGCATTTTCCTGGTGGCAAAAACTCAGTAACAAACAGAAGATCGAAAACGATCTACTTAAATGAGTATGTTGTTGCAGAACCACAAAAAAGTTTTTCCAACATGAAATCAAAACGTTGTGCGAAAATGTGGTTTAATCTCGCAGAAAATGATGAAGAATATAGGAAGGATTAAATAAATGCGACAATGAATATATATGGTATATATATATATATATATTTACTTTCCAAAGTGTCTATCTAAACCAGGGGTGGCCAACCCAAATGATCTTGCGGGCCACTTTGGAAATGCATCCAAACTCCGCGGGCCGCTTATAAAATTATAGATCCCCCTATTGGAGTTAGACCCACTACAGACATTTTTTGGATGAAAAATTTAAACATGATGAGTTGTTATTTTTATGTTTACTATTATTATTATTACATGTAAACATAATATATAATAATAATAGTGATACTAAACGCACATTGTAAACAAATATAGAACACTCTAAATGAAATATAAAAATATATACAAACATTTCGTTAAAGAATACAAAATCGTTAAAAATATTTATTTGACGAGTGCGATATTTGCTTCTCCACTCTTTCACTTGGCTTTTGCAAATCGATCTCCATTTTGGTATTTGCGCATCGCAATGGGTGTTGCGCCCGTTATGTTTGTGCTTGTTTTGTGTTGGGCCAATTTTATTTTAAGAAAACAAAACGATTCGCAGATATAAGTTGAACCCAAAACGCCAACAACTTCAACTAAAAGTCTAGTTTGCTCTGCTATCAACAATCCACTGTGCGTATCTAGAGTTGGTCACTGTGTCACTGAAGTCGTCACTTAAAGTGAAACATAAAACCTGTTATATTAGATGTTCCAAGACGCGCGCATTATGAGTTTCGTAGACTATAATTTACTTATTCTGCGAACTTATCCATGAAACAGTGCAATATCTGTCCTATATTCGCAAGAATACTGTTTTAAGATCAAAGTTCATTTTTTCTCATCCTTTGGACAGTTCATTTTTGAATAGAGGGATGCACACATCATGTATTTTTCTAATACAGTGGTGTTGCCTCAAAACCCAGGTCCCATAAGTCAACCCATAAGTCAACGACCTATGTCCCGTAAACATCCTGTCTGGTGGGGGTGTCTGGTAGGGGTGAGATGACGTAGAAAGGGAAAGAATGTAAGAAAGGGAGTTGAACAACTGCAACGAAAGAGAGTGGTTGTGTGGTTCAGTTCATCCTCAAGTGTGATGGCTGCCTAAATAAAGGAGATAAATTAATACAGTCCACATCAAGTGTTTTATTTGTGTGCGTGAGTGAGCTATCGAACAAGTGGTTTCCGCTAATTTGGCCATTGTAAAATAAATATGTTTTGTAAAAGAGTGATCAATCTCACGGGCCGGAAAAATGTTCAAGGGAAGCTGCGAGTTGGCCACTCCTGATATAGATGAGCCGCAATCCATAAAATGAACGTCTCATAGATTCCCAGTCACGAACCGATACGTCAGAGGGAATTCACCTCCGAATGAGAAATCCCCGCATTAAAAGATGAGCGCGTAGGAAGATGCCCGCGGGCAGAGACGGGGTTCCCCAGGAAAATCTCCGCAATAAGTCGGTGCGGAGGGAATTCAATGGACGAAGAGATTTATTTCTCAGGCTTTGAGTCATTATTATCTTACAGCTACTCCGCCGTTTTGTAAAAGCCTCGCAAGAATTACTCCCGTTTCATTTTTTTTTTTTTTTTTTTTTTTTTTTATTTCTTTTTACCTTTCTAAAGCAGCTGGCAAACACTTAGACAGCTTGGTCGTGGATGCCTTAAGGCAAGCGCTGCACAGACGTCACTCACTTTGCATTACCCAGGGGGCGCGTGTCACTTGAAGTTAAGCCACGGACGCGGAGTCACAATGCCCCCGCAACGCTCTACGATCCTATTAGGACCGGGACCTACGGTTTAAAGTGGATTCCGAACCACTACAAGCATCCCTGGCACCACCGGGACTCGAACCCGAAACCTGTGGGACAGAGTGCCAGACCGCTAGCCACTCCCGTTTTATATCACAGCATATAATTTACCTTACAGCTTAATGCATTTGTATATTAAAACATATTAAAGCCCGTCATTTCGCAGTTCGTATCTCGTGAAAAGACCTCTTTGGTAAAACTCCTCTTTCTGCTTCTGGCGGCCTGATGGCCATTGGTGCCTCGGGTTCGAGTCCCAGCGGTGCCATGGATGTTTGTGAAGAGTTCGGATTTCAAGTTAAACTGTAGGTCCCGGTTTAATTAGCCCAAAGGGTACACAAAGTGACTGTAGAACGGCAAAACCAAACCTCTTTCTGCTGAAGTCCGAAACTGCCTGATGCACTTCTACGACCTTTCAAGGTTTGAAAATCGCATGGCGCGAGATCGGGACTATAAGGTGGGTTTTCAAATATCTCCCACTTTAGTGAGTGCAACTTCTGCATTACGACATTTGCGATATGGAACGTGCGTTATGAAGCAGAATCACTCCATTTAGCATTTTCGCCTTAATTGCACGTATCTATTCAGCGTTTGCCAGTACCGTTCCCGGGGTCTGAATGGCCGAGTGACCAGCACTCTGGCGCTCGGTGCCACAGGTTTTGGGTTCGAGTCCCGGTGGTGCAATGGATGTTTGTAGTGGTTCGGAATCCCCTTTAAAATGTAGGTTCCTATCTAATATGGTTGTAGGGCGGTCGGCGTAAGATTGACAACCCTACCACTTAAAAAGAAAACATCTCATGTCTTAAAATCCGCCAGCAGGCAGACGGCCTTGGCCCGCGATTGGGCTGTTGCGCCACTGATGTTCATGACGACAGACAATTCCGCTTTGATGTCTCTAATATTACATTGCGGGAGTTGAACAATCAAATCACGTTTAAAAGTGAAGGAAAATGTTGAAATCGCCAGGTGCGTCCATCACTGGGGAAAGGTACTACTACTATTACACTACCACCACACCATATGGCCGTGCCTAGAGCTATGTTGCCCCTTTAAAGTTTGGGAATGATGTGCGTGAAAAATCTGATTGTGACGTTCTATGAGGCCATATGAGACCGGGACCTACAGCTTAAAGTGGATTCCAGATCCCTGCAAACATCCATGGCATTGCCGGGACTCGAACCCGAAACCTGTGGAACCGAACGCTAGTCACTCGACCATCAATCCCCCGAAATGTCTGTCTAAAGAACTAAAATTCTATGCATGCAGACGACGTAAGAAAGTTATGCGGTTTTGTCTGCGGTCATATGTAATAAATAAATAGGATGACATGGTGCTCACTTATCAATGATAATTAGGTATAATGCATCTGCTGACCAAGATTTTTAAGTTGATTCTAATAGTTAAACCTCTCTGTGAATATGCGGCCTGGTGGCCCACTAGCTACCGCTCAGATCTTTGGTATTACAGGCTTCAGGTTCGAATCCTGGTGTTGATATGAACTGGTTGGTTTGTGAGTGGTTCAGAATCCGCTTAAAAGTGTAGGTCCCGGTCTACTTAGCCCAAAGTGTGCACAAAATGGCCGTAGAGCAACAAACCAAATGTCAGTGAATGTGTAAATGTGCTTTTAAGCTTAAGTGTTTTCATGGGATACGAAACACTTTCGCCGCATATCTCGCCAAGATTGTCGTCCTGCTCGTGGCAATTTGGCGAGATTTTTAGAAGTGATATCGGCAAAATTTTGCTCATTATACGCAAAAATGCTCGTTAAATCCTTTGGCTTGATTTCGAGAGTCTTTACATATTTATAAGATTAAAATTGTTCTTTTTTTCTATTGCCTATACCTGAAATTCATTTCTATTCTAATTGCTTGAGCATTTTATTTCTTAGAAAACACAACATTCAATTATCCTACTGATGAAATATTTCCGATCCAGCAAGACGCGCATTGTGAAATATTCGCGCCTAAACGACCCAATTTCAGCGGAAGGAAACATTCACGAGCGTTGTGAAACCTTTTATTTCAAAAACAAATCATTTGAATCTTTCCGTGTTCTAACAAACCGTCGCAAGGTCATCTCCTGGCTGTTCCTACGCATACATGATCGTGTATCGATTTTCCAGATTTGAGATTTAAAACTGATAACCGAGTGGCTAGATCTCTGGCGTTTGGTCCCACAGGTTTCGGGTTAGAGTCCCGATGGGGCCATGGATGTTTATAGTGGTTCGGAATCCACTTTGAACTGTAGTTCCCGGTCTAATTTGATTGTAGAGCTCTGGGCGTAGGGACGACAACCCTACCCCGTAAAAAGAAAAATATCTCATGTTTCGTAATCTGCCAGCAGGCAGACTGCCTTGGCCCACCATGGGGCTGTTGCGCCACTGATAATGATGAGGTTCTTAATCTTCATGTCAAGATGTTTCGGGCTGAAATCGGTAATAACTTCCTTCTAATGGATGGCAGTGTGTGTCCTCATTGTGCTACAGTATTGAACGACTGAAGGCGATGGAATCCAACGAATCGAGTGGCCCCCATATTCTCCAGATTTAAACCCGATAGGACACGTGTGGGACTCACTAGGACACCGACTTGCATCTCGGCAACCCCGCCTAACACTCTCCAGGAGCTTCGAAGTGCTATCCATCTTGAATATACTTTGTTGCCGCAGGCACTTCTGGATAATTTAATCCACTGTATGGAAAATCACTGTAAAGTTCGCATTTCGGTCATGTTTGGTTTGTCGCTCGACGGTCATTTTGTGCACACTTTCAGTTCATTTGACTGGGACCTAAGGTTTAAAGTGGATTCGGAACCCATCACAAACATCCGTGTCACCGCCAGGATTCGAATCTGAAGCCTGTGGTACCAAAGGACATAGAGCTAACCAATTGGCCACCAGGCTGCGCATTTCGTTCAGGAGTGACCCCATATCTCATTGTTTTTTTTTTTCTGAGTGTCTCTAAAAAGTTGTAACAGTAACATTTATTTTTCGCTTTTATACCCCATAGTGTTTATTTAAACTTATTTTCTGCAGATATAGGCATTTGAATTAGAATTTAATTGAATTAATTAATAATTAAGAATTAATTAGAAACTATTTGAATTAAATAGCATTTTGAATATCTCTCATGCATGGCAAAATAAAGATCTTGTGCAAGTTCTTATCTGCTTATCTATTCAAGTTAGATGAACCGATACAGTCGCTCCGTTCGTTTTTCTCGCCAGTGCATTTGCTGAAGCAGATTCGATGCTATGCCTCATTCGTTTACGCCGAGCTGTTTGAATGGTTTGGTTTGGTTTGTAGCTCTACGGTCAATTTGTGCACACTTTAGGCTAATTAGACAGGGACCTACAGCTTAATGTGGAATCTGAACCACTCGCAAACATCCATGTCACCGCCAGGATTCGCATCTGAAGCACCAAACTCCAACTGGCCATCGGGCCGCTGTTTGAATGACCATGTTTCATTGTTACACTTCACATTTATTCGGACATATTTAAAAGCTTTTCCTTTTATTTCGTATCTTTTTTGTTTCATACATTTTTAGTTTAACATTAACTGAAATAAAAACAGATTTGTGTCTGCCAATAAGGCCTTTTTTGGATTAAGAAATCTGTTTAAATTCCAGTTCATAAGCAGAACAACCAAAAATCTTGTTCTATAAAACCCTTATGAGACCTGTTTTGGTCTAGGGCTCTGAAACTCGGACTTTGGCAAGATCTGATGAGACCCATTTGGGTCTATTTGAGCGGAAGATTTGAAGGGCTCTTCTTGGAGGCGTTAGGGAAAGGGATTGTTGGAGAAGACGGTACAACGCAGACATTTATAAATGCTATGAAGACCTCCAGATATTATAGAAATTGATTTAGATCAATAGATTCAACTGGGCTGTTCGTGTATTTAGAATGAATGATTTAAACCTCTGTAAAAAGGCTCGTTTTTGGCAAAGCCACGGAGACAAAGAGGAAAAGGACGACCCAGGTTGCGATGGATGGACGCAGTTGAAAAGGATTTTGCTGTACTAAATGTTAAGAATGGGAGGACCCTTGTCACACAGAGGAATGCACGGAAATCGCTTCGATGAGATTGACATTAAACTGAATTTTTTTAAATACTTTTTTTTACTGATACGACAGTTTCGTAAAAATAGGTGTTCGATAGCTCACTCACACACACAAATACACTTGATGTGGACTGTATTAATTTATCTCCCTTATTTAGGCAGCATTCACACTCGAGGATGAACTGACCACACAACCATTCTCTTTGGTTACAGTTGTTCAACTCCCCTTTCTTACATTCTTTCACTTTCTCCGGTCTTCTCACCACTGCCAGACACCCCCACCAGACAGGATGTTTGCGGGACATAGGGCGTTGACTTCCCCTATGCACGGGGACTTGGGTTTCGAGGCAACAATAGGAAATGATTAAAAGTTTAGTAGCGGCGTATTGACCATTTTAAACTTGGATTTTTGAGTTGATGTTATTCCCGATCAAAACAAGTCAGATTGTTAAGAAGGCATTGTCGTTATTGACTGAGGCAGTAAGTGTTGAAGAATACCTCCAATGCATATTAAATTAAAATGGAACTCGGTAAATCTGTGGGCTAGAATGTCCTTCCACTCAGTTCGAGGAAGAGGGTGCGACATACATATATGTATATATATATATATATATATATATATACCCTACTCTGTATAAATATGGAGATTTGGGAGTGTTGATTGCATTATTTATTTTGTAACACGTCTGACAGCTTTATTTTAGAAATTATGTTAAATTGCACTAAACAACGTCATTTCAAAGCTGGAGAATCACTCGAAAGGATTTTCATACAATGGAGCATTGTTTTTGGACAAAGTATAAAACCATTTGTTTAAAATAGGTCAATTTTTAAATTATTTTATTTTCATTCTTATAATAGAATGCGTTTTTTTTTTTTTTTTAAATTTAATTATGATTTTTTTTTTTATCGCATTGCACTATTTATCAGTTTAAGAAAAAGAAATATAATGATTCGATTTTTTTTTTTTTCAAATTCTTCATTTATTCTAGAATTTTGAAAATTTTTATTTAGCATTAAATAGCATTCGAAAGGAAGATGACGCTGATTCTTTTTTAAAGAATATTTATTTATTTCTTTTTGGAAATAAGAATACACAATGGGCACTAAAATAATTAACATAAAGGAACCTGATGGCCGAGTGGCTAGCGCTCTGGCACTCGGTACCACAAATTCGAATTCGGGTTCGAATCCCGGCTGTGCCATGGATGTTTGTGTGGTTCGGAATCTACTTTATACCGTAGCTACTAGTCTAATAGGATCGTAGAGCATTGTGGGAGTAGTGTGACTCTCGTCCGTAGCCTATCTTCAAGCTACACGCGCCCAGTGGGTAACGCTAAGTGATTAAAATCGGTGCAGCCTTTGCTTATGGCTGAAGTATAAGTGAAGTAACTATATTGCCAGCTGCATTAGAACAATAATTAACATAACGTAAACATGATTTAAGTTTCTCTTTACGTTGTACTGTCCGATGTCTCATTGGGCTGTTACGACCTCCCCCTCCTCCCCTTCCTCCCTCAAACACAAAAAATTGTCTGCATTAAATAGGAAAAGGTAAAAGCCAAATTGTCTATTAAAAAAAAACAGGACATAAAAGCGATCGACGCCAAAAAAAAAAACCAAATAGTCCAAAAAGACATAATCAGTCACTCTAATTAAGAGGGAAAATAAATAATTCGAACGACGAAAACAAAGAGCGCCGCTGTTCCATTGTGTTCGAATGCACCGTCGTCGCGAAAGCCCTTGACAACGAACGGCGCATCAGTAGTATCCAAGGGCTTTTCGGTTTGCGCGAAAACGGTTCTTTCTTCTGGGAAGATCGCAATTTGGCGTTCGAAATCAGGAAACCGGAGTTAGAGCGATCGACCACAAATTTCATAAACAAGAGGCCCGATATTTATGAAGTGGGGCGAAAAGGACAGAAAAATCTGTCACATGGTTCCTTTGTTTGGCCGTGATCCAGCTGTTTCTGTTGCGAGGCCAATGTCCTTGAAAGGCAGCGGGATCCGTGCAGTAAAGGCTGTCCTTCCGCGCATGCCTCGAGACGCCATCTCTATAACCAAAACAAATCGTGTATTTCGCTGCATGATTATTTCGATACGTAAAATGTCGATTTCAATTAGCTTGCTCAGTGAAGTGCGAATAGCCCTTTTAATTTTAGAATAGTTATGTAAATTTTATATTCTTATCATAAGAATTTCATGTAAAAAAAAAAAAAAAAAAAAAAAATCAATATTATCTCTTATCTATCATTTGAGAATTCTTTATCATCCAAGAATGAAATAAGAATAAAAAAAAATTCTGACAAATTACATTTATTTTGGTTGAATTGATTCCTAAACAGTGTGTTAAAAGCAGTATATCCTATTGCTCAGATGAAAATAAAAATTAATTTTTTTTTTTAATTTAACATACTTTATCAATAACATAATTGAAATGCTGTTTTTTATAAAAATACTTTGGTGTGAGTATTTCGAAAAATGCTTAATGATTAAAACAGAACAGAATTATCTTTTAATTTTTAAATAAATAATTTTACACAAAAAAGAACCTTTTTATATAATTAATTATAAAAAATGAGTATTTTTTACATGTATATTCAAAACATAATACAATAGCAACAAAATGGACATTTGTACAGATAAAAATAATCAATGCAAAAGCAAAACACAAGAGAAAATTTTTATGTTTTTGAAATAAATAATTGATAAAATGTCGTGAATTTATTGTCCTCGAACATAATATGTCTGTAATGAGTAAAATAAAAGGAAAACAATAGAGTAAATAAAATATCTTAATTTATAAAATGCATTATTTTCCTTCTAGATCTATCTAAAAACACTATTCTAATTTTAAAAATCTTTTATTTAATGCGATACACATAATATTTGAATTTCATTTCTTATCTTCATAAATAAAATTTATGAATTATAAAATTAGAGAATTAAATCTAATATTACTAAATACTTGATTTAATGGAATGGAGAAGAAAAAAAAAAATTGAATAATATTAATCTCAGAAAAATTCAGTAATGGTGCATTAAATTACTAGATTTATGCGAAAGAAATTAAACCAAAAAAGTAAGCACGCTTGACAAAGGCATAAAAACATGAAAATAGAACGCACCATGAAAAAAATAAACACGCATTGTACACACAATGAAACTGAGGGCAAGCGCAGTGATCCATCCGTTACTGCCCTGATCCGTTCGTGAAAACGGTCTCCTGGTGTGACGTCACAAGGCGCCCTCTCTCGCCATTGGTCGGTGACAGGCTGAGGGTTTCGGCACCAACCAGCTGCGCAGAGAACCAAAATCAGAATGTTATGTTTTGCTTATGGATCAGCAGCTGTTTCAGGCACACCAACCACTGGGACGACGAAATCTGAACAAAGAACTCTGAGGAATATTTACAGATAAATCCCCAAAGACTGCTGTCATATGTGCAAGTGCTGCGTGCAGTGGACGACGTTGCACCGTTTTTCCTTTTTTAAAAAACTTTCAGAACTGAGTTGTGAATAACACTTTGTTGACGCATTGCATCTGTTCCTCTTACCCGTAGATGACTTCTGCTTGTTTTTGAACTGGTATTTATTATTCAAGCTGGGATTTACCACCGTGGATTGCTAACAGCCCGATACCCATCAACCATCTAACGTAAGTTTCGATTTTATTTCGTGGAATAACGAATTGCTTTTCGTGGAATCGGTTGAGAAATTTCATGTAAACAAACCGAGCAGCCATCGATTTTCCCCAATGCGCTACTGTGAAAAACGGCATTGTAAATTTAAACTTTAAAATTTATGCGCAGTTAAAACGGCTGTTTTTATGCCACAGAATCTCAGTTTGAATGTTTGATATTTTATTAATTTATTGCGTTCGTTTTATTAACTTTTTTTTTTTTTTTTTCGATTTTGATAACAAAAACAGTATGTGCCATGAAACCAAATTTTTGCTTTTTTCTGCGCATTGCTGATATTATTAACCGATTTTTTTTTTTTTTTTTTTTTTTCATATTTGAATATTATCCTTGCATGCGTGTGTGACGTTATTAGTGCTGCTATATATGTTTTATAATTTCAAGACCAAAATAACTCTACAAGATAATAAATAGTCGCTACGTACGTAAGATGTGAAAATGAAAATATTGCGTAGTTCTATTTTATAAATATTACTTTGAACTAATGTAATTATAATAAATTCATGATTCGTATCACTTAATATATTTAAAATATTTCTAATATATTATCATATGTCAATAATTAATGATATACAGTCAATGAATAAACTGTTTTTATTTTTCCTTAAAATGTTCTGATTAAATGAATCAACTTTTATTTTTTTTCGGTTTCTTTGTGATTAATCTGGATTTGCTCGTAATTAAATTACATTTCACCAAAAGGCTGTTTTTTTAAGAAAATAAATTGTAATTAAAGATAGCTCGTGCGTTTGATTCATCGCTTTAAATTATACATGCATGTGAAAAACAACAATTTTACAGTATTATTTTATAGTTAAAATTGCATTAAAACAAAAAAGATTTAATTAAAATTAATAAACTTCAAAATTATTGCAAAATAATTTATATATTTTCTTAATTGAAGTTATTTATTTTGGAAATTACGTTTTGTTCATATCGGTAATCTTATCGCTGAAAATAAATTCCCCTTTTGGTTTCTTATTGACGATTTCGGTAATGGAGAAAAAAATGTGAAGATTTTCATCAATTTTATAATGATAAAAATTTAATTCTTGAAAATTTCGGGGTACATCAGTAGTAGAATTAAATAATTTTTTTCCTATTTATATAATGTGTTTAAAAAATATGAAAGCAAAAAAATGTTTTCTTGAATTTTGTTTGAAAAGGAAAAATTTTGTTAAACGTAATTTATTTAAGATTTGAATGTTTAAAGGTCTTCTAAATGAATATTGTTGAAAAATTTATGAATTTTAAATCAATTTTAATATTTATATTTTGAATTCATATGAAATTCATATAATTTTTTAACAGTACTTCAAAAGTAATTAGTGTTTTAATTTGTATACTCCTTTACTAACATGAAAGTACTTGAAATAAGATGGGGGAAAAAAATTTCTTTTGAATTCAATTTTATTATGTTAAAATTAAATATTATGTTAATTTATATTATTTATAATAATTGTTTTATTGCATGACATTATGTTTGCTTATATCATTAATTTAAGACTCCCAACAGACAGTTAATTTGAAAAATAGAGTGTAATTTTTTTTTTTTTATTATAAATATTTTTATGTAATTGTTTTTATATCTTTTTGTTGAATATCTTTATA
This sequence comes from Caerostris extrusa, assembly GCA_021605095.1. Classification (NCBI taxonomy): domain Eukaryota; kingdom Metazoa; phylum Arthropoda; class Arachnida; order Araneae; family Araneidae; genus Caerostris; species Caerostris extrusa. Next base: position 35,734 of record BPLR01017710.1, on the reverse strand, counting down.
TATTTTTGTCTAAGAGTTTGAAATGTTGTATAAGTTATTAAAATATTTATTTTGATATGATTTCATATGTATTATAAAATATGTTGTTATAATAAAATAATAAGCTGTGACATTTAAAAGTAATTTAACTATTTTTTTATTTAACTCATAATATAAAAATGTTGATTACATTTTAAAAGATTATGTTTATTACTTTTATTTTTAGTAAATTTTTAAAATTTAATCCATGGCTTACTTTTAAAGTCAGAATTATTGATTTGTGATTATTTTTCTTAAATATAATGTTAAGTTCAATTATATTAAAATAACTATTTTTATTTTCAAATTATATTTTTAATGTTTAATGTGAACATATATTCTCTTATGAAGATATGTAATATTTCTTTCAATTCCTGTTTTAGTTAAATTCTCTTGTTTCCATTCTTTCTTACTAATTTCTTGGCTCTCTTTTGAAATTAACCTTCTGGCAGTGCTATCTGCTTCCTTTGATTAGAAATAAATATTCCCCTGAAACTATTGTTAGAGCCAAACATCAATCTCTATTCATACTCTAGTTAATCAGATTAGTTATTAATAGAATTCTGACTTTCACTATGCTGGTAGCTGAGCATTATTCAGTGTTTACATTAGTTAACTGTGATTTGTTTGCTAATCAACTATTTTAAAGTCAAAAAGTTAATCAACTATTTTTAGTCAGCACTTCAATCTACTATGTTAATATTTATTTAAAAATTTTATTTGTTTAACTTTTCTTTTATCAAATCATGGAATTCCTTTTGTATGTATAATAAGTACTAATTATCAAATATTTCAATAAAAGCCTGAAGAAGCAATGTAAATAATATATTTTTTTTTATAAAACCATAAAAAAATAGTAAACTTAAATATTTTAAGATTTTGTGCTAGAATTGTATTTGTCTGTACTTTGAAGACAAAATTGAATTTTGAAAATAAATTAATAAAATGCATTTTTTGATTAATTATATAAATAATTTAATACAGACAGAAAAGTCAAACATTATTCTTAATAATTTTATTATTAACATTAAAAATTTTTTATTAACATTATTTTGAATATTTTTAATTATCTGTTCAATGGTAGGAATGAATAATTTCTTTGTTAGAAATTCCAAATTCCTTTATTAATTACTGCAATATTTTTTCCTGAGAAAAATATTGAATGAAATTGTTATGTTGCAGTACATATATACTTTCTTTTAAATTAACTTTTATAATATAATATAAAACAAGGTTTTTATAATTAGAATCATTATCAACCCGATGATATAATGTGCATTATAAAAATAAATTCATAGTTATGTTTTTAAAACTGTAATAGAAATTAATTTCTCTTAGTTATATGAATATGACATTTTCTAAATACTTAAAATATAGTTAATCATTATGGTGAAGAAAATTTTTAATCTAAGCTTTCTTATTTTATCTAATTTTAGTCATTATTTAATTACTATATTTTCTTGAATTTAGTATTTTCATTTAAATTTAATTAAAGTCATCTTAATTAAGTAACTGACTTAATTCATCTTAAGTAACTGACTTAATTAAGATGCAAACATCATTTTAATTATTTTTATTTTTCACTTCTATTGGATAAGATAAAATGCCTATTATATTTACTAAAAAAAGATAACTGTCATTTTTGTTATGTTATGTAGATTTAAGACTAATTGCCCTAGGGCCAGAAAATACTACTTCTAAATAATATTCTATTTTGGTTATTGTTGTTTAAAAATTATTAATATTATTATTATTATTATTTGCTTTTATTGAAAATTTAAATTAATCTGGGAATTTCTTCTTTTTTTGCCATCAAATTATTAATTTGTTCATAATTATTCTTCATTATATTAGTTGTAATTAGAAGAAGCTTTAAAAAAAAAAAAGTCATTCTAATTTAGAGATATGTATTTATATATATATACATATATATATTTAATTCAAAGAGTATCTCTATTTGTTGAAGGCCTGCCTCACCAAATTTATAATAAGGCTTTAAGCTTATTTATGTTAAACAAATTATTGATAATATGTTTGTTAGATCATGCATTGATTGATATCAACTTTCAAGGATCATTTTCCAGAAGTTAAAAAGATATAAAAGAGTATAAATGCTTTTAAATGTATGTAACAAAAATTTTGTCTGAAATGCAGATGTGTATCTCGGACTTATCATGTAAAACAAAGAATATCTGTGAAATATGTTTTAAGGGAGCAATTTATTAATTTTATATCATGTTGATAAAATTATTAGAAATTGATAATAATTAATGCCTTAGAATGTGCCCTTTAGGTCCATGCATGCCTATGAATCAACTTTCTGTCATCATATCAACAAAAAACTAAACTGCTTGATTAATAAAAAATAACGTTGTAAAATATAACGTAGTTAAATCATTGATTATCTGATTAAAAGAACTTACGTTTTACAACAATATATAATAAATATAAAGTAAAAAGATACTGAAATTAAAAAAGTATTTATCTCTTTTGGTGTTTTTCGCATAAATCTCAAGAAATCTGTGGCTTGCATTTTAAGTATATATTTCCTTGATTTAAAGAAACTGATTCAAGTAATTCTTGAAAAGTTGCTGTCAGTTACTAATTTTAATTTTTATTTGTTGTATATTTGAAAGTTAATTAAAAGGTTTATAACTTCAAGTTTGATGTGTACTTCTTTTCTTATACAGTTAAATAAAAATTATTATTTCTTGAAATGTAGTAAATTATTTTTTTTTTTTTTTTGATAAAAATAATATAAAATATTTATTCTCATAATTTTTTTCTATTTTAGGTATGCCGAAAATTGTATGAATAGTTAAGGATTTCAAGGCTATGTAGTTCAACTCTCCAAATTGTTGATATGAAAATTAACATTTTTGAGATGAACAATATGTGCAATTTGAAAACAATTTCTTTAATGTAAGTAACAATACTTAAATATATATAACTACTATGAACTGTTTAATTATCATTTTAGTTACTTTTTTTTACTATCTTATGTATGATGTATAATTTACTCTAATGCCCTATCATAAACTAAATTTATTCTATCAATGACTGATAAAAAAAAAAAAAAAAAAAAAAGCATCCTGTATGAGAAAAATTTAGCTTGTACAACAAATGTTGCAGAAGATGTTACCAGTTCTTTGTTCTAATAGTTTTTATTGTTTTGTAGATTTTGGACGCTTTGTAATGTAGCGGATGTGTGTTCACTTTCGTGACTGGAACCTGATCTGCGCCAGGTAGCCCTGGTGTGTTGTGATTATCACAAGGACCTTTTTTAGGTATATTTTTTTTTGTGACTGTTCCACCCTGATTTCAAAGCTGGAGGGGATCACTTTAAGATTTCGCGCTAGTAATACTAGTAACCCAAAAACTGGAGGCATCTACAGTGTCGAGATGGTGAAGACTTTCCAAGCCTACTTACCCAACTGCCATCGGACTTACAGCTGTATTCATTGCCGGGCTCATCTGGCAAACCATGATGAACTGATATCAAGGTATACCCCATTCTGCAGTTGTGATTGTAGCTTTTTCTTAGTATGTGTATGCTAGTTAGTGCATAGCTCCTTGCCATTGCCATTTATTCAATATCAAAAAATTTCATTTCAAAAATTTAAAAAAAAAAAAAAAAAAAAAGTCACACTTACAATTTTTTAAAAATTCTTGATGTGTTATATAAAAAAAAGCGAAACAAACAATTTTGCATTTAAATTTAATGTTTATTCTTCTTTAATTTTGTGTAAATAGCTCCTGGCGTATATAAATGGGGATATAAATGGGGGTACGTATATAATTACATCAGCCCTAATCAAATTGTTATTGTATTGGCGATGTGGTTTTTTTTATTATTCTAATGCAGCTGGCAAATACTTAGATAGTTATCTTTCTGCCACAAGCAAGACCTGCACCACTGTGACTCATTGAGCACTACCCAGGGCACATGTACAGCTTGAAGATAAGCTACGGACGCAAGTCACAGGACCCCCCACAACGCTGTACGATTCTATTAAACTGGATCTACAGCTTAAAGTGGATTCCGAATCACTACAAAAATCCATGGCATTGCTGGGGGAGTCGAACCCAAAACCTGTGGTACACAGTGCTAGCCTCTCAGCTATCAGGTCCCTGCTGATGAATTTATGAATAACCTCAGCAATATGCCATAAAAAAATTCATTTTTGAGAAAATATAAAGATTACAGATGAGAATATGTTTTTAAGACAATTAAAGTAATTTCATAATATTTGTGCTTTATTCAATACTTGAATCTTGTGTAAACCATTCAATTTTTGTCACTTATATTAAAGTGGATGGCTTCTAAATTGAATATATTAGAGCCCATAATTTTTCTTATTTGTTCAAGGATGAATTAATCTTGTGTGTTAGTATAACCTTGTGGAAATGTGAAACATTTCTCAAAAATAATTTGGTTTTTTGTTTGCTAGAAATTATACCCTGACATTATGGTATTCCTGTCAGGATTAACTTAGTTTATATATGACTACAAAGAACATTCTTGAACTACAACTGGCTTAAATGTTTGTTGCCATGACAGTTATAAATATTTTTAATGCCTATTATAGGTAAAGTTGTCTTTAATACATAATGTATCTCTCTATCAAAAATGCTATTTGAAAGAAAATCTTTGTCGTAAAGAGATTAAAATAATTAGTATTTATATCACCTATTTCTTTTTGTAAATATTGCTCATTTTAAAATCAGGTAGAAAAAATCGCATTTGGTTATATATTTGAACTTTTTAGATGGGATATTTTTGTTCAAAATATCTATGTCCTTATGGTATTATCTCTTGATACTTCTTTTGCCATAATAAAGTGCTATGAATAAAAATATAGTTGATTAAGTATGATTGAAAAATTTATTCTAAAGGGTTATTTCTTAAAATAAGTTTTGATGAAGAATCGGTAATTATATAGATTTTCTTGTATATCAATTCAAAAGCTAGTTTTTGCTTATTATTATAAAAACGTATGTGGGTTGACATAGTAAATATATGGATATATAGACATAGTAAATATATGATATAGAAAATATTTGTCATATTTGAGTGACAAAAACAGTATAAGAAAATGTGCAAAAGCATTTGCCAAAATCACACTATCATAATAGTTAAAAATTTTTTAAAATTGTTTTCTATTGTTATTAAAATTATTGTGAAGAGCCCTGAAAGATAAAATCAAAGGTAATGAATTGCAGAAAAATTTCCTTTAATATACATTTTTTAATGATATCACATTACTGTTTAGTAAACTAAATATTTTTTATACTAAACAGCACTTTTATTCATTCATATTTTTGGCCAATAACCTTGGTTATCAAATCTTCAATTTCAATTTTGAATAAAAGTTCTTTACATCTGTTATTTATTTCAATGATTATGTTGAGAAAAACTGGGAATTAAAATTCTTGCATTACTTATTAGTCATATAAGTATGCCATCAATATATAATTTTGTATAAATTGTGAAATTTGTATTGTGCTTATTAATATTGTTACTGTGCAATTAATATTTGTGCACCCTATAAGATATTTTTCCACTCAAAATCTATATAATTTTTTAAAGATATTTTATTGTCATTTATTTATTTATGTAATTTTCATTTGTACTGTAAACTTCAAAAAAAAAAAAAAAAAAAAATGTTAATTTAAATTTAGAAGGTTTTTAAAAATATATATATATATATTTTTTTTGTAGATATTTACCTTTCATCATTTTTGCTAAGTTAGGTTAATGAGCTAAAATAATGTTTTATTTAATTCAACATTTGTCATTTAAAAAAAGTAAATTAATTTATTTTAGAAAACATATATTTTTGCAACTGTATGAAAGGAAATGAGAAATTGATAATTTTCATATTTAAAAAAAAGTGAGGATAATTATATTTAATATGGAAAGCAGAATTAAGCAATTAGTTTAAATATTTTTCAAAACAGTCAATTTTAACATCAATTTCTATATTATTTACATATAGTTATTTAATAATAAATTTTTAAGTAATAATTAATTTATTTTGTTTATTATCCATTCTTTTTTTTTTTTTAACTCTTTTATTTAATTCTAATTGATATGCATAAAATTTAAATAATGCAAATCCATGTTTTGAAATATAGTACAAATTTGAATTTTTAAACTATTAATGGATAAGTATTTAATTTTTAATAGAAAGTTTCAAGAAGAATGAAAAAAAAAAATAAACAACTTATGTTTAAAATATTTCATTATTGTTAAGTAACTCATAAATAAAAAATTTTCATTAATACATATATAGATTAGAAAGCTTAGAAATAGTTTGAGTTGTTAATTATACTTTACAAAATATATTGCATTAAGAGAACTAAATGTTAGTTACCGAAATGTTGGTTATTAAAATCATATGCTAAATGAGGTAAAATTTCTCTTTTGATTGCAATTCACATTATTTTAATATTTAAGATCTAGATCTCAATTTTTAGTATGATATCCAGTGTTTTTAACACAGAGATGCCAATTGTTATGGATTCTCTATTATTTTTACAGAAAATAAAAATTTAAAAATTTGTTTTTCCGTAGATGATTATCTATCATCTATGGGAAAAAAAACTAATATTTCTATGAAAATTTTTAAAAAGTCAATTTTTGTGCATTTAACTTAATGCAATTGAAAAATTTCCAACATTTGGAGAAAGTAGTTTCTAGTTTTCATGAAAGCAAATGTTATGCAATTTTTTTTTTTTTTTAAGTAATGTGCATTCAATTTTATTTAGTAATGTGCATAAATAAATAAAGCTTTATTACTTTTAATTAAAATAAAAAACAACTGTGATATCTTTGCTTAAAGAGAATAGAATTTATGGGAAAAGTTTAGTATTAGATTACAGAACTATGAACAATTAATTATCTTAAATATTATTGGAAAAAGTCATATTTGATGTTGAAAAGATATACACTGCTATGCTGACAAGATATGTTTATTATTTAATTAATAAATATTTTTAATTTCTTTTAAAATCTTTTTTAAGAATTTAACAGTAGTGCAAAAGAATATATTAATGTTCATATATATATATATATATAATAAATTTTATATTTTTGTACAACAATTGATATTTTTGTTTTATTTAAATTCTTACAAATAAGGAAATGAGGGAGTGTACTAAAAAATCTTTTGCGTATCACTGTTTTATATTAAAATTAAAATTGATTAATAAGTTTTAATTATTAAAAATTATTAATAATTAGTTTATTTTTTACCTTGTTGTATCTTTTACAATGCAATTTATAACTTGTTAAATAAATTTTTATTTAGTATTTGTACATTTTGTTCACATTATATACATGTGTTATTCAATATCCTTTTCTCTTGCAAGTACTGTACTTAATTTAATGTTGATATACTTTGGGGATTTTAAATATATTTATTGGAGATTTTTTAAAACACAGTAAAATTATTTTTTTATAAGTTTACCAAAAGCTCTTAAATTGTTCATAAATTTATTGTTATATTATGTGTTATGACTTCATTAGCAAAAATTTAAAAGCATAAACAAATGAAAAACCCTTTCCTCAGTATGCTATCCGAATCCACCCCAGTGGCAAAATGCCAGTCTTGGTGATGACAAAATGGCTCTAAAATTAACTTCTAATAACCATTAAAAATAAATTGATTTGTTTTTAAGTTACAATTTTATGTTGTTGATTTATATTATTCACCCGTTTTAAAATGCTGTTGTTATTTTTCCTAGTCATTCCAAGGGAGTCAAGGACGTGCATACCTATTCAATTCCGTGTAAGTTTTGGTTTGAATGCTTTATTTATTATGTTCAGTGATATGCTATGAAAATATAGTTCCATTCTCTGTTGTTTAATTGTATCTATAAGGATGTTTTTTTAGTTTATTTAAATTGTCTTGCAGTAATGAATATTATATTTAATTTGTATAATTAAAAAGTAGGGTTTTTCCTAGAAAGTTTTAGTTTTTTTTTTTTTATCTCCATTCTTTCACTTGGCATTTTTAAAAAATGAATAAACACACGATCTCTCTCTCTTTTTCTGGGAGGCAGGGGGCAATTTGTGGAATTAATATAAATTTATAGAAAGAATAATGTCTGCTTTAGTAATTGTTTTAACTTTATTGAATGAATTACACAAAAAGTTCTTTTAATTTTGGTTTAAAATACTGAATACTTAAAAAGTAGGATTAGATTTTTTTAAATATTAATATGTCATTCTTTTAATATTGTACAAAGAAGAAAAATGGAATTATTTTGTACATATTTTTGTATTACATAAGTTTTGTGTATGAATAATGTTCAACATAATCTAGATAATATGACATATTAAAAAGTATTCTATAATGATATAATTTTATAATACAAGTCCAAAATTAGTTTGGATTCATACCTTTTTTTTTCTTTTTTTTTTGTCTTAAATGGCAAAAAAGTTTAGTTAGTTATTAGTTTTCAAATCCATGTATTTGTATTACAAAAGAAAATTTTTACTTATTTGTCTGTTTTTTTTTATCAAGTATTAAATATAACAAAAAAAAAAAAAATCACAATTGGTTGCTCTAAATTTATAATTAATATAATCTTTATATATTCAGTATAATTACAAAATTGTTATTTTAATGATAAAAAATAAAATTTAAAATATGTATTTTTACAAAAAATACATTTGTAATTGAAATGACTGCTTGAAAGCAATTATATAGTAAGTTTTTTGTTTGTGTGTTTAACATAATATAGTTCAACCACCACCACGTCAGTTTTGGATAAATTTTTATTGATATTTTTAATTAACACAAGACTTCCTTTATATGTTTCATAAGTTAATTTTATTTATATTAATTTTAACTGTTTTACTCTCTTTTGTTTAAAAATAGGTTTAGTTATTTTTAAAATGTAATTTTTTTATTGTTGGTCATTGCAGTGTGAATGTCGGTTGTGGACCAGCTGAAGAAAGGGTGCTCTTGACCGGGCTCCATGCCGTGGCAGACATCTACTGTGAGTGCTGCAAAACTACTCTTGGATGGAAATATGTAAGTATTTCATTCCGTCTCCTCCATTACTGTTTTAAACATGTTTGTGTAACATGCATCTTGACTTTCAATCGTCTTTTTTTAGTTTGCAGGTAAAAACATGTTTTTTTTATTTGTCAATATTCCTATGTAAGTATTTCCTCTTGGTTCAACATTGGAAGTAAAAAACATTAATATTTTTCAAATTCTTTTAGTCCAGGGATGGCCAACCCAAATGGATCCTCGGGACACTTTGGAAATACATTCATAACTCCGCAGCCGCATATAAATTATATATTCCCACATTTCATTTAAGCCCCACTATTATAAGCATTTTTTAGGAGTGACAAATAGAATATTTTTAGGAGATGGGTTATTATTATGTTTACTATTATTCAAGATGTGCAGGCATTAGGATTTCACAGAATATAATTTAATTATTCTGCAAATTCATAACTGTAAACGCATAAAAACAAGCAATATCTGTCCTATATTCTCAAGAATATTATTTTGAAATCAAAGTTAATTTTTCTCAATTTCGCAGTTAATTTTGAATAGATGGATGCACAGATAATATATTTTGTTACATTGGCTTTCACTACTTTGGCCATTATAAAATAAATATATTTTGTAGAAAGTGTGATCCAGAAAAGATCCCAGACCAGGGTCCAGAAAAATAGTCAAGGTGGGCTGCAGGTTGGCCATCCCAGCTTTAGTCAAAAGTTTTTTGTTACATTTTTATCTTTGATCATAATATAATTTGAATCAACTTTTAAATATTTTTAAACCATCTGAATTCATAAAATATTAAAATTATCATATTTCCTTGTTGTACAAGAATATGTTTATTTTTATTCTATCAAAATTTATAGCAGATTTTTATGTAATGTATAAAAACTTTCTGTGTAATATTAACTTTTAATATTGGAAAATTTTATTCTTTAAGGATGTAGCAAAAAAATTTTATTTGACAGAAATCTTGTTTAAATGTTTTAATGTAACAAGTTTTCAATTGTAAAAAAAAAAAAAAAAAATTTAAGTATAGCAAATGCATGTTGATTTAACTCAGATATAGCCTTGTAAAAATGTGTTTATTGAAAAGTTGACCAATGTTTTTAAAGTAAATTTATATTTTTAAACTTTAATTTAATTAAAATTGGTTTCTATTTTATAATTTAACATCTATAACTATATAAAAAATATACTGTATATTTCCATGTATAAGCTGAGAATTTTTAGAACTTTCATAAGGCTAAAGTATGGAGGGTGAGCTTATAGACGGATCATTTAGCAAAAAATATTTGTGCGTTTTCATCGGCGAGCACAAGCAGTCTATCACTAGATGTCACTCTATATGACACATTTTCATTTCTTTGGTTTATATTTCTTAAGCTTATGAAAAATATTATTTAATTAAAAATGGGGTTATTCACTTCATGAAAATGAGTTGTTTTATTTTCGGAACAAAAAAAAAAAAAAAAACACCATATTCTTGGATTAACAAAAAAAAAAAAAAAAGCCATACTCTTGGTTTATACACTCTAAGAGCCAAAACATTATGACCACCCCCTACATTTTGCAATGAACTCGTCTGGATGACGTGAAAGGCACGTGATCAGGTGGAAGTGGTATTAATCCATGCCAAGGCGGGTTGAAGCTGTGTTGTGGGCCAACTCATTATTGACAGGTGGTCATAATGTTTTGGCTCTTGAGTGTATATGGATCTGCTTATGTTCAGAAATATACTTTATTATAAATTATTATGCTCAGAAATATACTTTATTACCTTAAATTATTTTGTCCTTGCAGGAACATGCCTTTGAATCCAGCCAAAAATACAAGGAGGGGAAGTTTATCATTGAGCTCGCTCATATGATAAAGGAGAACGGTTGGGATTAGCGCGAGGCGGCTGCTCACTGCCCGAACTGTGCAGGCGCCGTTTCCGCAGTGAGTCCCCTCATCGCAGAGAAGCCTACCTGTCGACGTCACCCCACTCTCACTGCGCTTCTTGCTCGTCATGACTCTCACATAACATTGCATTAACTCCAAATCGGTGCAGGGTGTCTACTGGTTGCCCACTCGCATCTGAATCTTCAAATGGGAAAATTTCAATTTTTTTTCAAAATTATTTTTTTTTTACTACTTTAATGCCTGCCTCTATTGCTGTGGTTCATAATAATTTTTTAATATATATTTTTGTTAATTTATTACCTTATTGTTAACAGCTTTTTCCAAAGTACGGTAGCATTTTCATTATTAGTTAAAATGTAATGATGATAATTTTTTTAAATATATGAATGAGTAGACACCCTGCATAACACTTATCTTTAAAACATAGAAGTATAATCTATAAGAAAAGTTAATTTCTAGGTCATATTTGGAAACAAATTTTGCCTTTTTCAAATTCCGTTCAAGAAATTGGTCTGTTTTTATCTGCTCTAGTGATGCTTTGGTGTAGGCTGTTGAAGCCTGGTTATTGCAGTGTTAGTGTTTTCATCCATTTTTCATCTTGTACTGTGTAAAGCGAAGATTGTCCTGTGGGTAATTGTTTGTGCTCTAGGGTCTTCCCTAGGGGAGCCCTTTCTTGTTTTAGAAGACTTGCGTTACAGGTAGGAATACAGAGATAGCTTGGCACTTCTACATGCTGTACAAATCATCACCTGAAAATGCACTTCACCACCATTGGTTCATAATTTGTACATAAGGACTTTTTTAATGTTTTTTTTTTCTCTCCTTTGTGTCACCAGTTATTTTTTGTAGCATTTGTGTTGGCTACATTACTGAGTTATAATAATATTTTTTAAAAAATAAATTTTTAAAATTATGGTCAAAGTCCATGATTGATTTTTAAAATTTATATAAAATTGGAAAGAAATGTAGTGTTTTTAACCTTTGTTGGCATAATTGACATCTTCTTCGGCTTTGCATCTCGTATTCATTTTTCATTTGTTTTATGAGAAAACTTATGTATTTGATTCATTATTTATATCGGCTACTTTAGTCACTAAAATAAAATATAACAATGTATATTAATTTAAATGGTAAACAAATATTATTGAGAATGGTCTTTCTTCTGTTAAGTTTTTTTCATTATTTTTACATTTTTAATTTTATGTCAAAGTTGTTGAATGAATGTTGAAATTATATTTGTTTTCCATTTCGAATTTACAATGCTTTGTGTTAGAAGAATATTATTTATTTTAGCAATATATATAATTTGGCCAATTTAATATACCGATGATTCACTATTTAAAAAACTATTGCAATCTTACTTCTGTTTTTTTCTAATTATAATGTAATGACAAAAATACCAACTATTGTAGCTTTCTAAGAGTCAAAACCTTTTAAAAAGAAATAAAATTTCAACTGTGATATTAAAGGCAAAGGTTTGCTAAAAATAGGCTGTGTGATTTTTGTAAGTAGATGAATCAAATTAAACTATATTAAAAAAAAATTGCTTTGTATTAACAAAAATATAAAACACTACATTTACTATTGCATACTGTTTTTCATATAAATTTTTTAAAATCTCAAGGACTTTGGAGAATCTAATTATTCTTACACGGTTAAGTTTTTAAAGTTATTTGTTATAAGTCTTTCTTATTTTGACGGCTGCTGTAAAAATTCAAAAAAAAAAAAAAAAAAAAAAAGTCAACATCTCACTTACATGTGCTATTACTATAGCTGATCCTCAGTTGACAACAGAAAATGTGCATAGTTTTATAGCAAACAAAAATGAAAACTTTATTTTTTATTCACATTTTGAACTAATAATGTTGTTGAAAGTTCTTTTAACATATGAAGGGGGATAATAGATAATGGTGCTATGAAAGGTGTGCAATCAAGTGTTTTTAAAATGCCATTGGATGATCCCAAAAAAAAGGATGGTATTTGTTATGTGTGATTAAAACTCAGAATCTTGTTGCAGCAGTTACAACATAACACCCTCATCTAGCATAAACCTTCATTAAATCGAGATATATTTAAAAATGTTGAAAATGATTGAAGAAACGATGCAATAACTCAAGACTTGTTTCATTGCGTAAAATTTTAAGTTATCACTGATTGTAAAAGGATGGGGGAGATGAATTTGTATTTGTTAAAATCAAATTTGTATTTATAATTATTATTAATAACAAAAGTTGAATTCTGATTTTGATTTTAATTTTAGTTTTATGATAAAGCTTTCTATCCAATTAAAACATTTTTTAATCTTGAAAAATCTTAAATCAATAAATTTTAAGAAGTTGTAAGTTAAAAGAAAAATAACTGTATTAAAAATTATTGAACTTATTAATGCATTAAATTATTTTATGGGAAATTAATTATTTCAAATTAAATTTTTTTTTTTTTATTTGATTAACACCAAAAAAAAAAAAAAAAAAAGACTGTATTTATTTAATAGTTAAAAATGCTAAAATGTTCATGCCATACGTGGAAATCTATTTTATTAAGTTTCTCATTTTGCATGGCTAATTTTTTTTTCATTGAAAAGAAAAAAAATATATCAGTTTTTTCATCCATAAGTTGAGAGTCAAATTTTATTGTATTTACTTGGGTCGAAATAGTCAAGTTTTATATAGTAAAAAAGAAAAAGGTTGTATTTTCTTTATATATTTCACAATGAGGCAGCTTGGTTATTGTATCACTTTCTTCACCTCTGTAAAATATTCAAAGAAGAAGAGTTCTAAAAATATGTAATTAACTTGTACAGAACACAACTTACTTTTTATCCCAACAACTAGTGAAACCCCTTCAGCAGAAAAGTGAGAAACTGTAAATACAATTATTCACTATATATATATGTATAAAATCTATAACTCTATATATACATATATAAATATTAATGAATAACTCAATGTTACCCGTGATATATGTTGGGGGGGATTTAACGTGGATTTTTTTTTTATTTTAAACATATATATATATATAAAACTTATTTATTAGTTCCTGACAAAGTGATGACCACTTCTGTATAGTCTTTTTTGCAACACATCGTTCCTTGATTGGATGGTGGAATCTATATTTTTGGTATAAACTCTTGGTTTAGTCTAAAACGTGATAGCACTGTTTTTTGGTCCAGGATGTGTCGTGATTTGAAATTGTTTTTATTTATTACCCTTAGATGTGTAAATTGCTTACTCATGGACAAGTGTTTCTGTCTTCCTTTATTGAAACAAATAAAGCCATTTTGCTTTCGCTTGGTGATGCTTTTTTCCTTGTAATCTACACATTTTTTATTGTTGACACATACACATGAAGATACGGTCTTATCGTGTACAATTTGACACATGTAAAAACCACCTTACACAAAAATTGTGTTTTTAAATTCTAATTTTCAATCTTCGAAACTATTTTGTTCAATGAACGACATTATCAATAGTAAAAAATGCAGTTGAAATAATCGAGCATACTTTTTTTTTTTTTTATTACAAACTGTAAAGAGTAACTTAAAATCCTTAAAAATATTTATTACTAAAAAAAAAAATTTTACATATTTTGATTAAAAATTTATTAACAGAATAATATAACTAAAATACAAAACAAACCACTCATTAATGAGGTTTTAAAATAAAAATAGCGATTTACAATTGTGAAATCGAAGAAATGATGGTTTTAAGTAAATAATTTTAATGTTTCTTGAAATCAGATTTTTCAATTGGAATGAAAACATCACTCTTTAATCCTGAGCCATGCAAACCGATTTTATAGATCTTTTCACATCAAAACACACAGAACTTTCTCTACAACCTAATATTTTTATGACTAAAGGAAAGTTTTAGCATCCAAGTTGGTGACTCCTGCTAAATGAGTCCTATTATTTAGGACTCTACTTGGAGACGGCGACATTCTGCTTCCTGAAATAGGATTTAACTTGGATGAATGTGCAAGTGTAGCTATATAAAAATAAGAGATACTGGAAAAGTTCCCATCAATTAGTCATCAGAAAGATGATATTCCTTTGCGTAAACAACCATCCATATTTTATTAGCCAAAAATCTGTGAAGTTGATGTTCTCATTCCATGAAGTCATTAGATTGGAATTTCTGGGAGTTAGCAAACACAGCCATGATTATTTTAAGGTTTGGGGATTTTTTCTTTATATTGACTGACCTAAGCATGGATATGAGACTTCTAGTAATTTTACAAGACACCGGTAATGATTGAGGTCTGGTGATCTGGGAAGGCCATACAACTTAACAGGTGACCCTAATGAGATTTTGTTTGCAAAATATTTTTCACTCTTGTAGAAATTTGGAGTGATATTCTATCCTGCATAAAAATTGTAATTCTTATTTCTGTTTAAATAAGAATCTGTTAGAGACTTCTGTTCTAAATTTTTGCTTTTTTATTAAAAAAAGAAACATATATTACAAGCTGTCATTTTAACTTGACATTTCCGCATGGACATCGTATCGTTAGATGGATTCTTTGAAAGTCACTACTAGTGAGGTGTGATACAACTGGGCTGGACATGAGACTTCTAGTAGCTTCACAACTGACAACGGTGATGATTGAGGTCTGGGGATCTTAAAGTCCATACAACTGAACACGTGACCCTAATGAAACGTGATAATTCCCGTGACCACAATGAAGCAGTTTGCAAAAATATCTTTCACTCTTGCAGAAATATGGGTTATATTTTTATCCCTGCATAAAAATTGTAATTATTTCTGTTTTGGTAAATTTACCTTTTTTTTATTTCTTAAAAAAACTTTGCATTCGTTCCATTCTTATCTAAAATATGTTTTTTTTTTTTATATATTTCATTATTCTAGCATTTTAAATGCACTGGTATGTATAACAAATTAAAATTAGTCTAAAGCTGTAGGTATTACTAAACATTCTAAGATAAGAATGGGTGCATTTATTAGTTTTGAGATAATCCTTGGAACGTTTTTGATTATCTTATATTTCTAGCGAGGCCCTGTTGGGCTTCTGTTCGACCCAAATCTTTCCGGGAATAGATATTCTAATTCGGTGAAAGGTAAACATACATTAGCTCACACATTAAATACCTTAACAGAAGTAAACTGCGCATTTTGCAATGGTAAACATGAAATGAAATAGTTGTGATTTAAATTTAGAAGAACGGGAGCCTGAATGGTTGAGTGGCTGGCGCTCGGTACCACAGGTTTCGGGTTCGAGTCCCGGCGGTGCCATTGATGTTTGTAGTGGTTCGGAATCCACTTTAAACCGTAGGTCCCGGTCTAATATGATCGTAGAGCGTTGCGGTGGCATTGTTACTCCGCGTCCGTGGCTTATCTTCCAAGTTACACGCGCCCCCTGGGTAATGCAAAGTGAGTAACGTCTGTGCAGCGCTTGCCTTAAGGCATCAAGACCAAGCTGTCTAAGTGTTTGCCAGCTGCATTAGAAAGAAGAAAAAAAATTTAGAAGAACGTAAGAATTCTTCGCGTAAACAAAATAAATGCTTCCGATGTTATAAAAAAATTCCATATAAAAATCACTGTAAAGCTATTCATATTAATTGTATTTGTAAATCTAATGGCCATCAGAACTGGCCAAACAAACACCGATAATTCGACGAAAGAAGAAAAAAATAATGCCATCCTCTTTAACTCGGATCCCTTCTGATGGGAAAGAGTTATCTAGTTTCACAGTATGTTTCCAAACAGTAAGATGCAAGCTTGTTAGTAGAAATGAAATTTAAATGTTAAACTGTGTCTAGATACTGGCTCAGTTAGAACTTTTATTACCAGAGGGTTGGCGCGAAGGTTAGGTTAGCACAGGGATGGGCAAACTACGGCCCGCCGGAAAGGTTCTATCCGGGCCGCGGATAGAATTTTAATTTGCCAGTCCGAGGCAAATTAAAACAAATATATATTTATATATTATACATCCATCTCCTTTTTACTTTTGATTAAATATAATTTTTTTGTTATTAAAAAAATTATTATTTTTATCTCATTTCCCGAGATTAAATTCTATACTCTCAGTAAGTGAAGAGAAGCTTAAGAATTATGAAGATAGCTTGAAAAAACTGCATTTTGAGTTCGAACGCAGATTTCTAGATTTCAGTACCATTCAAACAAAATTGGATATTTTTACCATGCCTTTCGACGTAAATTGTGAAGCAGTGAGGTCAGATTTGCAGGTTGAATTCATTGAGTTGCAATCTAACAATCATCTCAAGCAGCTGTTTCTAAATATGCCAAAATTAGTTTTACAAATCATCATCGAAAGTAAGTTTCCCAAATGTAATATGTCACGCCCAAAGGGGGCCCTGAATGGCCGAATGGCTAGCGCTCGGTACCACAGGTTTCGGGTTCGAGTCCCGGCGGTGCCATGGTTGTTTGTAGTGGTTCGGAATCCACTTTAAAAAGTAGGTCGGTCTAATAAGATCGTAGAGCGTTGCGGGGGCATTGTTACTCCGCGTCCGTGGCTTATCTTCAAGTTACACGCACCTCCTGGGTAGTGCAAAGTGAGTACGTCTGCGCAGCCTTAAGGCATTCAACACCAAGGTGTCTGTGTTTGCCAGCTGCATTAGAAAGAAAAAAAAAATATCTCACGCCCAAAAAATCAGTGCTATGTTTGCTTCATCTTATATATGTGAACAAGTGTTTTCTACTATGAACCTTAGAAATAATTATTTCAGAAGTAGACTGACAGATGAGCATTGAGCCTCGTTCGAATCAGCCCATCTCACTTCGAACCTCACTGTAAGGAACTTTTAAAAATGAAATCGCAATTTCATGCATCTCATTAACATATTTAAACTGTAATACTTGTATATTGTTTTTAAAATTTTAGAAGAATTTATTTTGGCCCGCCAAACTTTTTTTTTTTGATTTTTGGCCCGCGACCGAAAAAAATTTGCCCATCCCTGTGTTAGCAGGTCAGGAAGAACTAAAAATTATCGCCTTTGGTGGGAAAGAAGATACTCAGCCTACTATTCAGAATAGAGTGCGTATCCTATTGACAGATGAGAAAACCGAGCATACAATGACCAGAGAAGCTTTAGAAATTTGATGATGATGAATGAAGTGGTATATGGGGGGATGTGAAGCAACAAGGACTATAATTCCGTAATCACTATATATATGAACAGTTAGCTTTTCCTTATTTTTAATATATCATTCTCCACAACGCTCTACGATCGTGTTAGACCGGGACCTACGGTTTAATGTGGATTCCGAACCACTACAAACATCCACGGCACCGCCGGACTCGAACCCGAAACCTGTGGTACCGAGCGCTAGCCACTCGGCCATTCAGCCCCTTTAGAAATTTAAACCATATGCCCAAATATAATGGCTGCCCCTACTTCAGAGTTGCCTTCGAGATGAGCTGTTACCATCAACAGTAGATATATTATTTGTAAATAAATGAAGGTTAAAAAATGTCTGAATGGATTGATCAATATTTCTCGGACCGGGCCTGAATGGCTGGTGCTCTGTATCACAGGTTCCGGGTTCGAGTCGCGGCGGTGCCATGGATGTTTGTAGTGTGTTCGGAATCCACTTTAAACTGTAGGTCCCGGTCTAACAGGATCGTAGAGCGTTGTGTGGGGTATTGTTTTCCCGCGTTCGTAGCTTATCTTCAAGCTACACGCACCTCCTGGGTAGTGCTAAGTGAGTAAAGTCTGTGCTGCCTATGTGGTTGCCAACTGCATAAGAAAAAAAAAAATATTTCTCGGACCAACAGAAAGCTGCGGCTAACAAGAATAGAACCACCGAACGAAAGAAATAGTCGTAGTGACAATATACACGACAGAGATCGGATTCCTTTGATTGGGCTCGAGAAAAAGAGAGCGGACCCCAAGATTCGTTCTAAATTGTGACGCTGTCATAATAATGAATGTAATAAAATATCATAGAATAATTGAAGACAAGTAAAAAAAAAAAAAAAATGTACATTTTACTGTTCTTAATAATAGACCTTTCATTGTGGTTCTCACTGCTGAAAAACATTTCTCTTCGCTCTACTCTCTTTCTCTACTGGCAAAGCAGTCACTGTCTTTGCTAATGAAATACCATTGAATGGCTTCCTTAACATTTAATTCTACGGTGAATTGTCATAATTTCGGGAAAAAAATAAAAAAACTTTCATAAAAAGTCGAATTTTAAGATCGATATAACTTATAATTTATATATATAATATATTGATTAATATATATATACGACGCAATATTGTTGGAGAAAATCTTGTATTGTCATTCGTTATGTTCATTTAATATCATTCACATTGTTAGTTTTCATTTGTAGCAACGTTAACCAAAGTACAGGGTGATTGTAATTAAGTCTCACTTTTAAAATGCTGTAAAAAAGAAAAAAGAATCACTTGTCAGTCAATTCAAATTTGAACCGAAGAAGGGGAAACGGTATGGCATCAGAAAAAGTTCCAAATTGTATCAATAGAGGGCGCTGTAAGTGGCATAACGAAAATAGATTCGGCTACCAGTGATACTTTGAATTGAAATAACACCGTATTTGGCATGAGTTTCACATTCAACCAACTCTAGTGTTCAATGTGCTTGATTGTTTCGGTTTTTGGATGGAAGAAATTAACTTCCAAGTCATTCAACAGTTGCAACACTATGAGTGGAAAATCCATCCGTCACGGCAAAAGTCGTACCACATTGAATGTGAATAATCGGTTTTTAATTTTCCTTAGGGCAAAAACCGCATAAAAGCAACAATGAAAACGCCTTTTAACTATCGCAAGACATGTTCAGTAAGCTGTCCACCATTTTCCGCTACAAGTTGAAATCGACAAACAACATGGTCCACAACAGACCGGAGCGTCTCCAGGAGTCACGTGGTTAATGTGTTGCGTAATCCGTGCCCTCAATTCAGCTAAATTTGCAATCTGACCACAACATTTTTTTAGATAACCTCACAGCCAGAGGGATTAAGGTCCAGTGATCTTGCAGGCCAGGTTGTTGGAAAATGACGGCTGATAATTTTGCCACTTCCGAAATACTCTTAGAGCAGTTGCATCACTGGCTTTGCAATGTGCGGAGGAGGGGCCATCTTGCATGAAAAGGATTCTATTCTGACATGCATGCTGTTGAAGTGTTGGAATGACCTGGTTTGCTCAAAAGACTATGTTTACCATTGACGGTAAAATAACGGGAGACACCTCCACGAAAAACAATGGTTTTACAATAAACGACGCCGTCGACCCACACCACACAGTTATCTTTCCAGAATGAAGCGGTACTGGTGCATTTGCAAATGGATTTTCCGATCACCATATTCTGCACTTCTGTGTATTGACAAAGCCTTGAAGAGAAAGGCCTCGTCTGTGCACAAAATGTTTCATGACCAATCATTGTCCACTTCCATGCGAGCAAGAAGTTCTAGAGCATACGTGTGTCTTACTGGCAGGTCACCAGGGAGCAACTAATGAACATACTTTATTTTTGTATGGATAGTAGTGCAGCATATTACGTAAATTTTATGTATCGTGCTCACAGGCATATCTAAAGACCGGGCAATTCCTCGTGCAAGGCACGTTTGCACACAACTCGGCACTTCCTGTGGCCACATCTTTTACTGACGTCGAAGCAACTGATTTCCTCCCTCTGCTAGATTTCACTACAAAAAGAACCTGCCTCATCAATTTCTGAATCGTTTTCTGCAGACATCGGACCACAGCCTTTTTCATACCTTTTAATAAGCAGAATTTCTTTAAAGCTGCTGGCACACAGCCGTCGATCTCGTCAAAGGCTTCAGTTGAGAAGGATTTTGCTGTACAGTTTAAGAATCGGAGGACCCTTGTCACCCAGAGGAATGCATGGAAATATCTTAAAAAGGAAAACCTTGGCCCACTCTAACCTGTCGTGCTATTGATGATGTCAAAGTTGTTACAAAAATGTCTGAACACCCTCTGTAGAGAATGTTATGACGAAAGTCCGTGTAATTTTAGGTTTCCATCCGTATTGAATAAAGAATTACGTTAAAAAAAAAAAAAAAAAAAAAAAAAAAAAAAAAGCACACACCAAGTATAATAAACTTTCTTTATCTCTGAAAATTACAAAAATGTACCAATTTTCAAAATAAATAAATTATATATCAAGAGATGATACGTATCTACACATGCAAAAATAGAGGGCCATCACAGTCGTAGCAAAAAAGTAAACCGAGTCTATTTGTTCCATCTCTTCACAGGGGTCTCTGGTCGATGGCCAGCGTGTTGGGGGCCATGCGGGCGGCCAGGCCCTTGACGCGCAGCTGCTGCCGCACCAGCTCGCGCTTAGACGCCGCCTGCAGGTTGGAGATGGGCGGCAGCTTGACAGTCAGTCCGTCGCAGCGCTGCCCGAAGCCCTCGTCGTCGGACACGCTTTTATCAGACAGGGAAGAGTAGGATGAATAACTTTGGTACTGGGATTCTAGCGACTGCAGCGAGTTCTGCATCTCGGAGGGGAGGTCCTCTCGGCTGAGGTGCTCCTCCACGCGGGAGGGCTGCACCCTCGACTGGGGGGTGGCGTGGGAGGTGGAGGGGTGGTTCGAGTTGGCGAAGCTGAAGCGCCTCCAGAAGCTGCCCTTCTTCCTCCTGGAGGTCCCCTGGGAGGTGAGTTGGCTGATGGTGGAGCACTTCGCCTCCAGTTCCTTTTCCAGCCGCAGGATGGCGCTGTCCCGCTGCTCCAGCTCCTGGTGGTGCTGCCACAGGGCCAGCTTCTCCTTCTGGTCGAGGATGTCGATGGCCTGGTGGCTCTCGACCAGCTTGCGCTTCAGGTCGGAGTTCTCCTTGAGGAGGTTGGTCACTTTCTGTTCGAGGCAGTCCGGACTGCATTGGAAAAATTCTAAAACGATAATAATAAGTTTAATCAAAGAATAGAACTATCGTCAGATGGTTTGAAAGCTTTCGACATTTGCACCAAATGCTCCTCTGAGCAGGTTTCACCATCTCACATCTTGGGGCTCAGATGTCAGGATCTCCTTGAGAGTCCGTTGATGGTCTTGGACTTTTCGGGTATTTGGATTCATGGACCTAGTTCAGCCCCGCTGGACTTTGGGGATAGGCGAAGAAGAAGAAGAAAAAGAACTATCGTAGATTCTCTAATATTTGTATTTTTACCATCCATCGACAAATATCAGTCTCGTGGTTTTGTACCAGGATCGTTCGGTGGAAAACAATTATGTAATTTTATGATTCCGCTACGGAAGAACGGCGCTATTTACGACTAAAAAGGCATAACAGCGAAATTCATTTAATGAAAAACTAACAAGTAATGATCATGCGCTGATGAGATCTACCGGAATTAAAATTCAAGTGATTACAGGAAAGAATTGTTTTTTAGATCTACGTTCTGGGTGGTTTAAACAAAAGTACTTTGGCTGCGGTGCAGCCCCACACTATTATCTTGATGTTGGAAGAAGCGTTGCTTTAGGTAAATGCCCATTGACATTTTATGCCACACATTTCATATATAGAGATATATAAATAATAAAAAGAGGTAATGAAATGAGAAGAAACTATAACATTGGAAGGACCATGCGTGGGTCTTGCAGCAATGGCACTTCAGATGAAGGAACGAGGGGAAAAAACAGCGGATTATATGCTAAGAACAGTCCGCGGTCTTTTTTTGTTTTTAAACAAAGATATATCATACTTAGGGAGAGAATTTAAAACCGAATTGCAAGTGTCAGGAAGATTATTGTGGGAATTTTTAAGTATAAATTGGCGAATATTTGGGAAGTGAAGCGATTGTCAATATCCTGATTCCTGAAGTGCCAAGGTGAATGGGTGATCATCCGAAGGATTTTGTTTTCCTTGGATGTTAGCTCTAATAGATGAGCAGGTTTCATACATGGTACATAGTAGGTTTCCTACTGTTTGAAAAACAATATATCCAGCGATCTGTAGAATGTCTAGCTTTGAGTTAAAATTGAGTGAGGGAGCTATAGGAAGTGTGTTGTGGGACATCTGATGGGTTGATGTTCTACAACTTGAAATTTTGGTATCCTGTAAGAACATACCTTAAGGCTATTGAAAGTCACGACAATTATGAAATTCGGGTTTTTTTTTTTTTTTTTTTTTTTTATGCAAGAAATTTGTGATTAACAGAAGTGCGTATACGAATCTGAGAGAGGCACGGCTATCAAATTTTGACCGATGGAATGATTAGAAGGTATCATTCAACCTGCGTGATAAGCAACTGGTGAATGACGAGGTGATTCTTCCAAGTTAGAATAAGCACTTCCCTTTAGTCAGGATATTCAGACGTTTATACCTGTTCAAGATCTCTAATCTAGGTTTGGTACTTTCGAAAGTTGCGCATATGCATTCTGTACGAAAATGTTACTGAAGGGTTAGGCTATAAAAACTGCTAGCGCAGCGGTACCAAAAATACTTACAAAGCATTCAACTAGCACACACGAATAACAGATGGACTGAAAAATTCGTAGGCTGACATAGATGGCGCTACTAGTATTAAATCCATATGATTTTTAGTTAGTCCTAACCTTCAAAAGACACGTGTATAAATTTGACAGCTGTTGCACTATTAGTATGTGAGTTATAGCCTTTCTAGTGAAGTTATAGCATTTTTTAGTGTTCATCACATGCAGTCCACTTGGCTGACTGTCGATTGGACTCCGGTGTGAAAATGATGGAGCCATGTTTCATCCATTGTCACATATCGACGCAAAAGTTCGGGCTTATTAAGATTGAACAGCTCCAACCACTGCTTAGAATCATCAATTCGTTGTCGTTTTCGGTCGATTGTGAGCTCTGCGCGGCACGCACTTTGAACAGAGCATTCGCATATCCAAATATTCATTCACGATATGTCCAACACGTTCCTATGATATCTTTAGGGTCTCAGCTATCTCAATCCACTTCACTTTACGGTTATCAGAAATTATTTTGCGGACTTTTTGATGTTTTCGTCGGTAACAGCCTCTTTAAGCGTCCACTACGTGCATCGTCCTCGGTGCTCATTTCGCCTCGTTTAAATTTAGCAAACCACTTCTCTACGTGTGATTTTCCTGGTTATAATGTAGTATATAGTATTCTTTATATAGGCTTCAATAGTATTTTTTTTTTTCTCCAAAAAGAAATGCTTTATTAACACACGAAATTCCATTTTATCCATTTTTTTTCAAACTAACAAAGTTGCTTCACTAAAAATGCTATAACTCGCATACTAATAGTGCAACAGCTGTCAAATTTATACACGTGTCTTTTGAAGGTTAGGGCTAACTAAAAATCATATGGATTTAATACTGTAGTAGCGTCATCTATGTGTCAGCCTACGAACATTCCAGCCCAACTGTTACATTTAAACACTTTTTCAAAAGTTCAGTTTTCTATTGCCCCCATTTAAATTGTTCTTTCTATAGTCCACAATTACATTCTATTTATTGTCCTCTCTTTTGAAAGTTCTGTTCATTTTCTTTCAAAAAGCATTTTTAAGTGGTGATTATTTAGAATTGATTTTTATGAAACTCTCTCTCTCTTTCCCAATAAAAGTATGCAAATAGTATGCAAGGATGCCACTACATCTTATATTCTGCTCCATGAAAGTTAAATTTTTGAAATGTATAATCTGCAGATTAAAAATAAAAAAAATTACGGCATTTCATTTTTTTTTTTACCCTATTTTTCTTAATTTGATTTGCTCCTGCAATGTTTTTTCTTTTTACTTTTTGATACATGTTTTATGATACTTATAAATTGCAGCTACTGTGCATTTAGAATTTTCAATGAATACATCTTTCTTGAACTTTTGTACATTTCTATGTTTTGATGAGACTGACTAACTGATGATGTGAAATTTTTAATGATGAATGTTGTTTTATAACACTGTTTTTTTCGTGAATTGATTGTGACTTAATAAATTCAAATCAATTTTCTTATAGTTTCTTATCAACATCAATGGCACAACAGCCCCATGGTAAGGCCATCTGCCTAATAGCAGATTGCCTTTTTACGGGGTAGGGGTTGTCAGCTCTACACCCTACGCTCACATTAAACCGAGCTCCGGTTTAAAGTGGAATCTGAACCACTACAAACATCCATGACACCGCCAGGACTCGAACCCGAAACCTGTGGGTACAGAGGCGCTAACCACTCGGCCATCAGGCCCCATTGTTTCATATAGTGTTTTTTTTTTTTTTTAATTTAAGGATTTCACCTTGTGTTTCTCTCTATATTCATGTATTTACAATATAAATTTAATCGTTATAGTTTCATTTAATAAATATCTTATTGATATTTTTTTATTGCATTCTACTATGGATATTTTAAAACATTCTTTTAATGATTACAGTTTTTTTCAGGCTTTTTGATAAAAAGTCATTTAATTTTATATATTAATTTTTTTAAAATATTTATTAAGAAAGAAAAAGAATAAAAAACTAAAATATATATCCTCTTTAACTATAGAAAAAGAAACAATTTAGTAATGCTATAATAGATTGAAAAAAAAATATTAAGAACAAAAAGTTAATTTAGCATACAAAATAATTTCATAAAACATTTTAAAAAATTGAAATAAATTATATTCTTAATTTGTCAAATAGAAAGAATAAATTACATAACCAATACAAGCAGTTGGATAAATTATAAACTTTTTAAATGATATGTAAAAATATAAACGAATGCATTAAATTTAAAAAAGTTGAATGAAATGAAATATATAGAGTAAAAGCCCACTGAAAAATTTAGATATAATAAGAAATTTTAATATTGATTTAATAAGTGTTCATTTAAATAAACAGAACTCAAAACATATAGTTAGTTAATTGATTTCAAGAAAAGTAAAAATATTTATACAGGAATCAATTTTTTTTTTGTCAATTAAAAGTTTTAAAATAATTAATAAAGGAAAAAGTTATTATTACTCATTTTTCAGCAGTGTTAAAAAAATAAAATTAAAAACATTCTTTTTTTAATATTTTTCTTATTTATAAGAAAATAAAAGCAAAATATTAAGAAATTTTGGTATTTTTTTTTATCGGCGGCAAGCTTGTTTTGACATTCCCCAATGGCATGCAATCAATAGGAAAATATTCAAAAAATTTTCATTATTATATAAAAATATGAATAAGGTAAATGATAAATAACAAGAATTTAGGATATTAAATTCTAAAAAATTATATATATCAGAAATATACATGTAGCCACTACCACTGGTGGGTAGCAAACAACCAGAAGTTTCACAACGAAATTGTAGATCTGTAAATACGAATAGTATATTTGAATCAAAGTACTATATTAACTAAAAACATGCAAAAAATTTTTGCAGCAAAAACAGATTATGCATCATTTTACCAAATTCAGGGAACATTTATAGATTTATAGTCATGTTAAAATAAATTACATACAAATGTAAATTAATAACGAAACATTCATTATTATATGTACACAGGTTTTCTATAATTATTTTTTGTCAAAGTTTTTATAAATAAAAAATCCTTTCCAACTCACAAAATAGGAAATTAATATTTAATTATTTTAAATGAATAAATACATTCAAAAAGAGAAAAACTAGTTTTAATTTATTTATACAAAAATATTAGGTTTCACATATTAAATCATTTTGCTATACAAATTTTAAAAAAAAGACCCTTCTTTTATGAAATTAATTGAGAATAATTTGAAATGTCTGCTTAATGTATGTTACTCTTCATATAAATTATAAAATGACTTAATAGCCAATTTTAATTAATTAGTGTAGAATTATATTTTTTCAGTGGTATATCACATTATTTAATGAAAGAATTTTGACAATTTGTTAATTTTCATAATGCACTTGCCAGCTGATAAGGCCTTTTAAAAGCTTAAAAAAGTTAAAAGTTGATGCACATTTTAAAGTGCACTTACTAAAAGAAAAATATATGATCTCATCAAACACATATTTTACAACATGGAGGCAATTAAAACCCATCATGAGGCCTTTATTCAATCTTGAAACTATCAAAAGGAGTTTTCGTGGAAACACCTAATTTGAATTAACTTGTCAATTGTTTAATTTGAGGACTTGCAAACCTAAAACCTTATATACCTTCTAAGTAATTTAAACTGAATTTTCGAGATCTTTGATGTTGATACCTCCTGCAAAGCAGAAAATACATTTAAAAATATAATATAAAAGGAAATCAATCCTAGTTTCTACTATGAAAATTCTAAAAAATAATGCAACCTAGAATCAATAGATGGTAAAAACTATAACACTTCCAAAAAGATTAACAGCAAAAATAAAAATTGCCAAAAAAATCTTTGCAGAAATTTCAATGAATTAGAAGCCACCCATTGCATTGTGTTTTTTCTTTGAATTGAAGGACTATTGTATTTTTATAAAAAGAATATTAAATTAAAAATTATAATTTCAATGACAATAAAAAAGACATAATATAAAAACTATTATCATATTATCATAGCATTATAATAAATTTCAACACAAAATATGCAGCAAAGTTTAGAATTATACAAAGTTAATTTTGCAGAATCAATAGATAAGAGAAAAATGTTAAAAATGTTCTTTCTTTCATCTCTCATTATTTTTTTTATTTTTTTTTGTAAACACAACTGAACATGTCACATTATTTCTATGACATTTTATTAGTTATTATGGCCAAATTATTAAATAAATAAAAAAGTCAAATATAAACACTTTTGTAGGCAATTAATTTATGGAGAATTTATACCCTGGGATATATTTCTATACCCAAAATCAAAATTATAATGGTTTTCTAAAGGGTAATAAGATTAACTGCATATATATATATAATATAATATAGTATAAGGTATAAGTATGGTATAGTAAAGTATACTATATCTTATATTTCAGTGTATAATGTGCACCTATACTTTCAAACTGCACTTCTTAATTTTTGGGTGTATCTCTGTATGGTAAAGTATTCTTTTATATATGAAGAAATTTGAAATGTACACGTGCAACACTCTTATCTTTTAGAAGTACTTTATTCGAAAGATTTCTGTAGGCTATGGACAATGGTATACTTCTCAAACTACATCATTAAAGCACAAGAAAAGAAGAGGAGAGAAAAAAAGAAGGGGTGGAAGGTGACAAAATCAGCACAATAATGGTACAAGATTTTCCTGCTCATTTCTAGAGACTTTGTTTTCTCCCCTCTCATTTGTGTGACATACAAGGAGGATAATTTATCTTGAATGAATCAGAATGCCTTTCCAAGCATATTCAGTAAAGAATATTTACTTTATTGAATATGCACAATGTCATGCACAATGAAGCAAACACTGCTATTTCAAAATCAAAGGGATTCTGCTTGCAAAAAGAAAAGGGAAATCATAACTGCAGCAATAATGTTTGATGTTACTGAAAGTTCTATACATGAGTGGAAGGCAAATGAAATGACAATCATTAATATGCCAAGGAATAAATGTGAGTTGCATAAAGGAGTGACAAAATGTTCTATACTAGAAGAAAGTATTGCAAACAGGGTCCTAAAAATCACTACTATGAATTAATTGTAACAAGAAACAGTGCAATTTTTTTTTTTTTTTTTTTTTTTTTTTGAGCATCAAATTGATTAAATCTTCAAAAGTATATCACTGGCTTACAAAGGGGGGAAAAATTACTGTCACATATTGAAATATGGATGAAACTCCATCAAATATTAATTTGATACGATAAATAAACAATTGATATGAAAGGAACAAAAATGGTTCACATAAAAGTTCACTTCACCATAGTGCTCTCCCCTGCTTAAGAGACAATACAAAATCAAAACCCATGGTTATTTTAAAAAGAAAAAAAGGGTGCATAAATTTAATTTCTTGGAAGGTGGTTTTCATTCATGTGTACAAGAAAGGATGGATGAAAATGGTATAAAATTGTGAATAAGAAATGTTTGGGTCAAAAGTGTCTAGGTGCCTGAAAAGAATCTAGAAAATCTTTTAGTTTGGGATATGTTCAGATCCCACTTAACAGATAATAAGAAGAAATTGCTGACAGAGTGCAACACAGATATGACAGTTATTCCAGGTGCATAAATATCATTAATTCAGCCTTTTAGATGTGTCTATCAATAATCATTCAAAGCAAATTTCAAATAACAGTGGAACATGTGGATGTTAGAAGGCGAAAAAACAAATTTACAAAAGGTGGCGAAATGAGTCATGGCAGTCTAGAAATAGTGTGCGAGTGGATAATAAATACATAGAATGAAATTAAACCTGATATAATTCAAAAGTCGTTAAAAAATGTAGTATATCTAACAATCTACATGGAATGGAAGATGATTATTTATTTATGGATCAGAGTAACAGTAATAGTGAAGATGAAACAAAAATTTGATGATATGAATGAAAATATAATGGAAAACAAATATGACGAACTTTTCATGTTATCCAATAATGAAAGTTCATAAAGTTAAGGAAGTTCATTTCTTTTAAATAAACAGTATTGAGATATATGGAGAGATCTAATTTTTTTTTTTTTATGTTCATCTATTTTTTTTTATTAATTTTTATATCCATAGTATAATACATCAGTAAACTTAGATTTAATTTTTTGTGTTAGAAGTGTCATTATTGGTCGGAATATAGGGTATATACATATATAAATTTTCGTACATGTTTACAATCAAAGTACATGGGCTCAATTAATATAAATTAACAAAAATTATTGAATGTCTACTTTAGTAAGATGCTACAACTGCATAGATATGTATTAATGCATGTTATGTATAATTAAAGTTGAGATAATCATATAAGATACAAACCTCTGCACAACTCCTGTAACCTCTCTATTTCTTCATGTAAGCCTTTGAGCATGAGAGCATGTTCATCTTGAAGAAATCGAATACTATTCTGTGCAGCTCTCAGTTTTTCCCTCAGGGCAAGGATGTCATCTGGAACTTCAAAAAATGCACCTTCTCCTTCAGCTCCAGTATCTCGTTTAAAAGACGCTAATTCATTGGCACTTTTCCTGGCAGTACTTTGGGAAGAGAGAGATTTAATTTCTTGTGTCATTTTGAAGTTAGTTTTTAGATGAAATACCTGAAAAAAAGTAACATTAAACTTTAGTTGAAATATAAAATAAATGTAGGAAAGATAATTTGGAAAATTTGCAAATGGTTTAGACGTGTAGTGCAAAGGAAGGGAGAGAATAAAAAATGAGCAACGGAAAATAAGGTGATAAATCATACCTTCTTTAGAAAGTTATGATTTATCAAGTTATGATTATTATTACTTTCTTTGCTTAATTAAGATTATTGAAAAAAATAGATTCCCATTGTTTGGCAATAAGTTTTGCTGTTACTGGCTGTTTTAGCCATTTTTTTTTTATTTCTTTGACACAAATGAGGACTTATTAATCTCAGATCTTTCTCCTGCTTTCTTGTTAATCAATATGTAGTAAAATCCTGTATAAACTGGATAATGCTGTATCTATTACAGATGTACCAAAATGTACAAAAAAAAAAAAAAAAAGATTACAGATGTACAAAATAAAAGTGAGAAAATTTTATATTATGATTCAATCATAATATTTTTGACACAAAACTTTTCGTCATTTTATTTTGTAAAATTTTAAATATAATATGAAATAATGATACATAAATAATGAGACAGTATACAATAAAGATAAAATATATATATATACACTTAAAAATTAATCTGAGTTTTAAAGGCAAATATTAAAGGAAATTTTAACTGACAAAAATTTAGTTAAATTATGTTGAATCTAAGGGAAAATTAAAGCAATCAACATTAAAAATTTTCCTAAAAATCCAAATTCAAATAAATCAATTTTAAATCAAATTTTTTATTACTATGGTTTGACAAGTTATGCAGAAAGAATTCTGTATGAATGCAGTTTATAAGAATCTATATTTATGTTTATAAGAATCTATATTTATATGTGGTGATTAAAATGAAATGAAACACACAATATTGAATTTTTCTAAGCTATGGTGGAATATTAAAATATGTATAGGAACTAAACCAATATTTATTTTTCATTTATGCATGTTTAACAAATTTTTATTTATTTATTTTTACTACTTTTTACAGTTGTTTTCTGTCCTGCTATTTTGTTACTTTCGTTCCTCTCTAGGAATTCTGTGTTTTGAAATTAAATTTTTCCATTAATTTGCAAGTTGAAAACAAACTTGTTAAAACTTGCTAGGTCAAGTTTACAATGTAGTTTTCGGTTGTTAAAATCAGCATCTCCCATATTCTATCTGCACTTCTGGATAAAATATTAATTTCAATTTTTATCTGTAGTTAAAGTCTATGCTCATATTTATGTATGATACCAAGTGGTAAATATTTAACCAAACAAATATTGCTAAACTTTTTTAAATAATAGAAATTTTTTTTTATTAATTTAAATGAAAATTCAATATATCAAATGTAATTTAAAAAAAATCATTTATGGAGTTTAGAAAGTGAATAAAGATTAATAAATATAAACATTCATGTAAACATAATTATACATTAAAATGATTATTAAAAAATTGCTCATTATTTTTTTTTATCAATAAATACTTCAAATGTAGCATGTTCTAAAAAAAAAAACCCTTTATTAAACTTATTTAAATCATTAATAAACCAAAATCTTAAAAAGTATTCATAAAAATAATTATTAAAATTCAATTAGTATTAATAACAACTTATTAGCCAAGAAATAAAACCCACTTAAAATTGTTTTACAGAAATAAATATAACTAACCTATTTATCACAGAACAATTATTCACAGCTAACCATATGCATATTTAAAACTACTCATTCTTTTACTTTTATTTTCATTACAATGGATATTAATAATATGACAATGAAAACAAAACACAGAACGAGAATCACAAACTCTGAAAGTGTAAT
The DNA here is from genome assembly GCA_021605095.1 of Caerostris extrusa. NCBI lineage: Eukaryota > Metazoa > Arthropoda > Arachnida > Araneae > Araneidae > Caerostris > Caerostris extrusa. The sequence continues at coordinate 3,910 of BPLR01017710.1, read as the reverse complement.
AAACCTACTGTTCTATTTTAAGATGTCCATCAGCAACAAACACAGTTTGTTAATCATGCGGAACGTTTCCTTAACTCAACAATGGGAATTATCCTCAGGTATGACCGCATTTCAACACAATTTTCAGGATTATAGAAAATATGTAAAAATTTTCCGAAGTTGAGTGAAAGATATTGTTTTTTAGTTAAAAAGTGCAATGAAATGGAAACTAAAATCACGTTAATTTATTAATTACACAAGCGAAATTCAAAATGAAAAGAATCAGGTTATTATGTGAATATAAAATATTTATGCGAGTTCAATTTTGGGTATTTTTTATCATTAATCATCCCAGGAAAGAAAAAAATGTCAAATTTATTGATTACACTTTGTTTCATATTTCTTTTGTTGCTATGCGACTGCGCAAAAACTGCTGCCAAAAAGGACAAAAAAAAAAAAAAAAAATGACAAAACATCTTCCAACTTTGAAGTCGAACTTATTTGAAACTTCTTTGACTTGGATTGACAGAAATTTAAAATATAAACACCAAAAATTATGAGTCATTTTTAATTTATCAAAGAAATTTATTCTTACTGTAATAAATTTTTAGTTAACATAAAGTTTTTTCATTATTAAAAATTAAATCAAAAGAAAATAAATACAAACTTTTAAAACTTATTTATTACGAAAGTAGCATTAAATATTATTATTAAAAAATGCATCGACGAGTTTAATTTTTTTTTCTGCAATAACTTTTTTTTTTTGTGTACAAAAAGGAAATAGAAAATGATCTATAGTAAATGTATACAATGTATTTGAAAATGAGAATTGGCAATGAAATATAAAAACAAACAGTTCAGTTTTTAATTATTTTTTAAATCTGAATGAAATTACTTTTATGAGAAAGTAAACTTCGTAAGTTAAATTTTACGATAACTAAGTTTTTCAATTTATTAAGAACTTTAATTAAAAATTGATGCATTATATTAATTTAATTTCGCATTTCATTCGCAAAATTTAAGACGTGTAAATTTTCAATATTTTGATTTTGAGATGAAATTAAGGAAATTGTTGTAGTAAATTACGACACTATTTATCAACGACATATTGTTAAAAACATAATTCATTTCTACATTTATAAAATTTTAACACATTTAATTTCAAGATAAATAAAAATTAGTGAGAGTTAATTTAATTGAAATAATTGTTATTTATATAATTAATTTTTTTAAATTAATCTGCTAATATTTATCATACTAAAAGAGTTTATTTTTGGTGAAGTAAATTAATGTTCGTACTTTAACACATTGCATTCTTTTAGAATGGCTTATCGAAATTGATCTGTATTGATTAATATTTGAAATTTCTCTTAAAATAAATAATAAAATTATTATTATACAAATATAGTTAAGTCAATGCAAAAAACTCGGTCCACTATATTAAATTTTGCTCCTAAAGATTTATAATAATAGTTCAATAAAACGACTAAATGAGTCATAATTTTTAAATTCCTAAATTGTTTATTATTATGAATGACACATCTTTATTTGGTGTTTATGTATGAAATTGTTATTGCTACTATAAGTTTTATTTAACTATACTTTATTTATATACTAAAATTTATTTAAAGATATTCAATATTTTAATTTTAGCAATACTGGCTATACATTTTTAAAAAATTTTATATTAACATCATGATAGTTCATTTGTTAGATCTTGGTTTATGAAGTTGACTTTTTTTCAAAATGCAGAATTTGAATAAAATAATAATGAATCATATTAACATGTTTAAATTTCAAGAGATTAGACTGTTCGTTGACATGTTAAATTCATGATTTAGTGTCCTTAGTAATAACTCGTGATCTTGTCTTTATTGGTTAGCAAGATTCTGTGCTATGAAAAAGAAGATTGTTTCTAATTAAGAACATGACTGTTTGACTAAGGTCACTTGAAAGAGTAGTAATTTATTTCAATTACAACTATATTATGATCATCTAGGTAATTTTTAGATTTTCTTCATGTGACCAAGTATAGTCTGATTTCCAAAAAATTAAGAGTAATTTTTTTTGTTATCATATATAATTTTAAAGATCCAGAATATACAAAGAGCTTTTTATTTTATTAAGGTATTTACAAAAAGTTGCAGAAAGTATGATTGGCTCTCAATAATATCTTACTCATATTAGTCTAACTGGAGAAAAAATTTCGTGATTTGAAACCCTTTGTTTGTTAAATATATTTAAAAAAGATGTTATATAACTTTTTTTTGTAATTGAAACTGACTTTCCTTAGCTAGAAGCATCTTGATAGCAATGTTAATTTTTTTGTATATGATATAAATATCAAATGATAAATTTCTTTTTCTTTTCTATTATCTTTTAAACTGAAATTTAAGATTACAATGTTGTTGTTGCTTATTATTAGTTTATTTTATAACAACATTTATTTCATATAAAACCTGAATATTTTGATTTAATTTATATTAATTGAATGTTCATCAAGGGAACAAAAGTTGTCTGAAAGAATTTTCATAAATTTTCCATTTATGTGCAGGCCAGTTGTCACTATGAAACTGCTGTCATTATTTATTTTGTAACTTATGCCATGTGGCCAAATTAAAACTTCAACCAAGAACAAATTAGTTTAATAATGTTATCACTAGACCATGACCAACTATTTCACTGTTTAAAATAAGTTATTTATTACACATATATATGTTTAATTTAAGGTATTATAAATTGTGTATTTTATTTATTTGCAAATTCTCAGCAACATTTGGTCAAATTTTTCTTCTTTGAAGTTTGTGAATTATATCTCCCTGATTAATTAAATTAGTAAAGAATTAAATATTCTATTTATTTATTATTATTTTTTTTTTTAAGCAATTTTAATTTTGTTTAATGTCTTATTTTTATAAGATAGGCATATATTATTCTTCAGCAATATATTGTGTAAATAGGGATATGTATATAAATTGCTAGCACTCTGGCCTTTCGTACCAGGCTTCTGGCTCAAATCCTGGCTGTGGCATGAATGTTTGTTTGTGGTCTGAACCCACGTTGAACTGTAAGTCCCAGTCTAATTAGCCCAAAGTGACTGTAGAGCAACAAACCAAACCTGCATATGAATACTGACAAGGCATTTTCATTAAAACCAGCTTCTTGTTTTTCAAAGCTGTTTTATTTGTAAATGTTATAAATCTGAAATATTTGAAAAGAATTTTTAAAAATATATATTAAATCTAATGGCATTCAGATTAAGCATGAAGCATAATTTTGTATTAGCCCAAAAGTCTGCCACGTTCACATGTAAACTTCTATGTAATTGTAAATGTGCACAAACCCTTTATTTGAATTTTATATTTAAAAATCAAAATATATTATTTGTAATCTCTTAATTTCATTTTGTCATGTTAATGAGAAAATACCAGTAATATTAAAAGATAAACCTGTTTCAATTTTAATAAAAATTATTAAGTTAAAAGTAAATGAAAGTACAAATTAGATAAAAATAAAAAAACTAAGAATCACAACAAAGCATAATGTTTTTTTTTAAAACTAATTGAATCATAAAACGAAACTTTACTTTAATTATAAGTTACATAAAAAAATGATTACAATAATAATAAATTATTAAAAAGTTTATGTAATAAAATGTTTAAGAAGGATTGATTTGAATGAAAAATATTTTTGGTATTTTCCACATAAATTTAACTGCATAGACTACATAATTTTTTTGGGGGTAATATCATTTATAAATTTTTCGGTATGAAAAAATAGGATCAGATCAACTAACACTGACAACTTAAAATTTTTATTTTTCATATTCTTTTATGAAAATATTTTTAAATATGTTCATTGTTTTTTTTCCCTCAGTTTATTTACTATGTCTGGAAGAGTTAAAAAAGAGTAGCTACAAATCCAGCTGATT